>JAIKVB010000882.1:0-18135 GCA_024679045.1 Phytophthora brassicae
TTTTTCCGATATTTGCCACAGGAAGTAACCGTACGGTAACTTTCGCGCTGCTGGGTGTCCAGTGTAGCCGTCGTCACGCTAAGTGGCTACATTGTGCTCTTCACGGTGAGTTTAGTGGTTCGATATCGCTGGCCTGATAATGGGCTATTATTTGCAGCATTTTGCGTGTCCCTTGTCTCATTGGTGGCGCTTGTGGTGATCTGTCGAGCTGGAGGAGACGAGTACTGGGGGTCAGTTGTGCCACAATAAATTAATGTGCAATGATCTGCACCATGTTAGAGCTGCTAGGGACAAGCAGCGCAAATGTTGTGGAGATGGCGACGTAGTAAGCATCAATGGAGGTCTACAGATAGCGAGTAAACGGGTCAATCTACGGCATTCACTGCCAGTCTTGACGTTCGCGTCTGAAAACTTGGTACTCTTCTGGTAGAACTACTGGTTATTCGCGGCGTTGGTGTGCTGTAATTAATACTTCGTACTACAGTACAGGATACTTTTCTTGTGGTGAAATGTTATGCTGAGTTATTTGTGCTGGGAAATTACTACTGTCGTAATCGTGGTATGAATGCTTCCGCAAACTCCAATTGCTACCCATGTTGAGTCAACCCGTGTTAAAGAGTTAGCACTGCAGAGGGGTGAGACGCCTTCTGCACACACCAATGGATGGTTTAACATGAGGTTCAAGTGCCAAATGTTTGCAAGATGTTGAAGACGGTGTTAAAGAGTTAGCACTGCAGAGGGGTGAGACGCACACACCAATGGATGGTTTAACATGAGGTTCAAGTGCCAAATGTTTGCAAGATGTTGAAGACACCTCAAGGAGGCACATGGGGCATAATTTCTACCGAGTTCGGGGCAGTGATACTCCTGTTGGAGCGAGACAATTGAGAATTTTTTATTGAATCCTTAGATGTCCAAGTCGTCGTCTACATCATCGTCATCCCAATCCGGGTCGTCTTCGTCGATAAAGAAAAGGTTGTTGTTACCACGAACGGGACCAGTTTCAGCTTTGCCGATACTGTCGCTGGTGCCATTAGCACCTTGGTGCATATACGGCAGTTGGACTTGGCTTTTAGCTCGTTGCTCCACTGCACTGATGGATAAGTTGAAGCTTACATCTTCTTGGCGTACAGGAAGTGGAGCCTGACCAGAGCTTTCAAGGGCCACTGGACGTTTAGTCAAGGATGGCTTGACATCAGGTTGAGACTTTCGCTTGACTTCGGACTTCCCAGGCGTCTGTGTACCAGAACTGGTATCTTTAGGTACTGATGCTGGGTTAGCCGCAGTACTCTGACCGTCAGCGTCAGTGTTAGCAACAAAGTGAACGCTGTCACCGAGTACTTGGAAGTACTCCAGGCTTTCACTACTCCGTCCATTCTGAATGACGATGCAACATCCCGTTAGAAGGTTTAGAGTCCGCACAGTGACTTTATACAGTTATTTACCTTCTTCTGTCGGACGAGCAGCACAAGCCCGTGCATTCCTTGAGGGATACTGCGCTTTCGTTCCGTAGATAAAAGCGGGTAGGAGCGCAACGACGTACGAGTTTCCACCAGTACGACGGCCGTTGCCTGCGCCGCCAGTGCTCGAGCGACTTCAGGAGCTTCAGCGCCAGCATTCAGACGTGCAATCACCGATCCAACGACCGCATGACTGCGCAATTGGCGCAACAACATAAGCACTTGTTGGAGCGACGTCTGCTGTAGAAGCACATTGAGAGAGTCCAGTACCACGACCATTGGCCGCGAAGACGTTGCGGTCTTCAGGTCAACTTTTGCTTCAATGCTCTCGATATCGCAAAGGATTTTTGCAAGCAACTGCGAGTTCGACGCTGACGACTGGAAATTTGCAGCATCGGCGGAGTAGTCGACGTGTGCGAAAGTAGTCGAAGCCTCGACACCTTCGGCCACTAACGGCGAGTCCTGTAAAAATCAGTTTGTAGACAACAATAAGTCAGCAAAATGTGAAGTTTTGACAGCAAAATCTCGAGCAGCCAGCCATACCAACGTGAGGAGCAGCACTTTCGACGTCTTGGAGGACTGCAGCGCGAGCTTCAGCATGGACGACAGGATGACACGAGACGCGCCATGAGCCTCGCGGTTTTCTTGTACCAAGACGCACTCGGATCGGCCTCCTGTTTGCCAAATAGAAGGAGGCTCCTGGCTTGAGCTATCGTCCGACGTGACGCAGTGATGCAGCAGGAACTCCTCCATCACCGGCGCCGTTGAACTACGAGTACACAATCTGTACATAACTCAAAATACCCTCTCCAAACCGATCAGTAACTCATTTGTTTTTTGTTACCGGTATTAGATAGAGTACACTCGGATAGGTTGACGTTACTCGGAAAAGTTGACGTTACTCGGAAAAGTTGACGCTACTCGAAAAGGTTAACGTTGCTGAAGATCGAAATGGTTCAAGCTTGGAATGCATCGAGGGCGGAGTCACCAGCCGACTTGGCGATTCGCCGACATCTCGTAGAGGAACTTCAGTGTGACTTGAAGCTGTACGATGACTTCATCTCGTCCGACGAAGGCCAGGACATCTTCATCATGGCTACACTGTGCGAGTCTCGAATCGTGCACCTCAAGAACGCGAGAGCTGGGTCATACGGGCCTGTCCGTCAGGAGGATCTTTTCTCCGCTATGTGCTCTGACGAATGTCTGCGCAGCGATGATCTGCACCGGAAGGCCATGTCGCTGTCTCACTGCACATGCGCCCAGGTATCCGCCGAGACGTTTGTAAGACACGATTTCTGCCTCGACAGCTCGGCTCGACTCCTATGCACGCATTTAGACGAGTGCGGACATTGGGGCTGTCAGCTCGAAGACTTCAACTGTCTGCGCTACGAATGGGACCGTCTGTATCCATGTGCCAGTCCACCAGTATCCTGGAGTGTCCTCGTTGTAGCCATTGCGATCTTAGTAAACTTAAGTCTCCGCTAGAATGTAGCCAACTATATATGGCTACATAAAAAGTTACATCGTACTGTACCCCCAAGTTACTGATCATTAAACTTGCCTTAACAAATTTTGTTAATCACGCGAATGGATCGCGGTGCTGCTGGAAGTTGTCATTGGTCGCTTTACAGAGACGCCACGTGCTCGGAGACTGCATGTGTGTCGACTGGAAACTTCTCACTGGACCTGGTGCGGCCTTTGCGTGGTCAAACGACTCGAAACGCTCGTGGCAGCGCTTCAAACGCGACGTCTTTTTCACTGGATTCGACTGGGATTCAACTCGTTCCGGAGCTCCAGCAGCACGTCTTGAACTTGTTGAAGCGGAAACGAAAGTGCAGTAATGATTGTAGTGGTGATTTCATGAATGTGCGCGACGAAGCCGTCCCAGTTGCAGTGGAAGATCTCAGTTTGGGCTCCAGAGCTGCTGAGTGGGGGCTGCAGGACGGCCAGACGTTACTCTATTGCAAGCTGCAGCTCGAGACTGAAGAGACTGAGACGAGGTGTAGTGTACCAGTAGCTGACTGGTTCACGTGGAAATTAGAGCGTGCTGGTGAGTACCGAGCACGTGGCAACGAAGCCTTTAAGCATGAGAAATACGGTACTGCTGTGCGTCTGTACAAGAGAGCATTGGTGTGGCTCGAGCCACCTGCTTCTCGTTCAGACGAAACGGTGGATACAAAGATTAAGTACTATGGTGTGGCTCGAGCCACCTGCTTCTCGTTCAGACGAAACGGTGGATACAAAGATTAAGTACTCGACGAACGAGCTTCAGCTTGTGGACCCTGTAGCTGTTGCATGCTACGCTAACATGGCTACATGCTACTCGAAGTTGGACGGTGACGGAGATGTGGACCGCTGTATCGACGCTGCTACAAATGCACTGAAGCTTGATGACTCACATGTTAAAGCTCGCTATCGCCGCAGCCAGGCGTACATTTCAGTCAAAGAGTTCGACCTTGCTCTGACTGATCTCACCAAGCTGCGCGACTTGGAACCTGACAATAAACTCTTCCGATCAGCGCTAAGTCGCACCCAAACAGCGAAAACGCAGCTACGGAAGAAACAACAGAGTGCTTTTGTTAACCTCTTCGACAAGTAGTAGAACAGAAAACAGCTAGCAAAAATCTTAAACGCAAGCAAAGAAAGAAGACCGGTAATTTAAACAGGGAGGGACGTGTTCCATTTCGCTCTTTTGCTGCGGAAATTACCACGACGACCGAGGCGGCAGTGGAGGCACGTCCTCACTCTAGAACTAGGAGCGCAGGGATTGGCCACACTCCGTCCGCCCACCTGTCATCAAACAGCAATTAACCAACCTGCGTCATCGTCCGAGAAGAAGCGAGACGCGAATCGGACGGCGATCGGAGCGTAAGTGGCAGCCAGCATCAAACTTAAGCAGTTTCTTACTCCTCGGCGGCAACCGCGCGAGTGTAGATGTACTGCGTGTGGTGGGCCAGCACCTTGGTGATGCTTCCGTTCTTCTCAAGCTCGTGAATCGAGGCACGGGCGAGCGCAGCGTTCACTTTAAGACGCTCCACAATGGCGGAAGCCGTGATCAGCTTCATCTTAGGGACCTCCACAAGCAGACGCTCGTACGCCTCCTGGTCGTAAAGCACCTTGTTGGCAACTTTCTCACGGACCTTGCCCTTGGACCATTTCTTCTTTCCCTTGCCCTTGCCACCGGCCATGGCGGCGGCCATCTTCTGCTCTTTGGTCTTCTGCTGAGTTTTAGGCGGCTGCAATAGGCGTCATCACAAGAGATGGAGGAAACAGCGTTAGAACCTTTTAATCTCACTGCAAAAACCTGTCACGTCGCCATTCTGCCTGCACTGGAGCTGCTGCTAAAATGGCGTTTGCTGGTCTGCAATGTTCCTGTCAATTGTATCCCTGTTTGTGTTGTTGTCTCGGTCCATTATGTAGCCAATAGCAGCAGCTCCGTCATCTGATGGTCGTGGTGCAGTCATTTGGTGCCTAATAAGAGAGCATGCTTACCATGGTGACTCGGTGCTTGCTACTACACTCCCTGTTTAATTAGCTAGTGCAGCCGTAATGGGGATTTCGGGCGTCCAAGGACCTCGACCAGCCATCCGATGGTCTCAGCGGTCCTGTCTGGAGAAGCAAAAATTGACCGGTTAAAATAAATCGGACCGGTTAATGGACCGCACAAGTGGTCACTCAACCGAACCAGTGACCTTTGCTATAATTTCGGCGCGCACTGTACACTTGCTAGGATCATGGCGGCATTCTGGCGACCTGGCGCCACTCTCCCAGGTGCAGACGCCGAGGCTGAGGCGGCTCGAGACCTTCCGAAAGATGTTGAAGTGCCGGCCGTGCAGTTTAATCCACTACACAAACTTTCGCTACGTGCTCAGAGAGCTCAGCTTCCAGTGTTTAAACATCGCGACGAGCTGCTGTACGCGGTGGAAACGCACGCCACGACGATCCTCGTGGGCGCCACAGGCTCCGGAAAGACGACTATACGCGGTGGAAACGCACGCCACGACGATCCTCGTGGGCGCCACAGGCTCCGGAAAGACGACTCAGGTGCCACAGTACCTGATGGAGGCGGGATGGGCCGCGAATCGTTCAGTAAGAGGACAAATGGAAACAGAAACACCCAAAAACCGAGTCATTGTGTGCACACAGCCACGTCGTGTGGCTGCCGTAACGATCGCAGAGCGCGTGGCTCAAGAAATAGGATGCCGATTGGGTGAGGAAGTGGGTTATGCTGTGAGGTTCGAGGAGAAATGGGACCCGCAACGCACTAAGATCAAGTTCGTGACGGACGGACTGTTGCTGAGAGAGACGATGAGGGACCCTTTGCTGTCTCGCTACTCGGTTGTAATGCTGGTGAGGACTAAAGATATGGATGCTAAGTAAAGAAGTTGCTGACTGTGATGTTATTGGATAGGATGAGGCGCATGAGCGTAATTTGGAGACAGATCTTCTACTTGGACTGATTAAGAAGATTCAGAGGAAACGGCCAGACTTAAAATTTGGAGACAGATCTTCTACTTGGACTGATTAAGAAGATTCAGAGGAAACGGCCAGACTTACGGGTGATTATTGCGTCCGCGACGTTGCAAGTGGACACATTTGCGAAGTTTTTCCGTTGTCGGAGTAAGGAAAAGCAGGGAATAGCGTCGTTGAGGACAGAACCAACACTGAAGGATGTTGTCGCTGTGTCAGTAGAAGGACGACAGTATCCAGTCGATGTCGAGTACCTCCAGGAGCCGTGTGGGGATTATCTGCAGAAAGCTATTGATACAGTACTGGCGATTGATGAGCATGAAGGTGAAGGAGATGTACTGGTATTCCTGCCTGGCCAAGAAGAAATCGACTTTGTGGTCAGAGCGCTGAACGACAGAGCACCAACACACATTCTTCCAGTTCCTCTATATGGAACACTACCACTGCATATGCAACAGAATGCATTCTTACCCGCCCCACGGGGAATCCGTCGCAAAGTGATTGTCGCGACTACAATCGCCGAGACTTCCGTGACGATTGAAGGTGTCGTGTTTGTGGTAGACGGGTGTTTCACCAAACTCGCATTCTTTAACCCACTCACTGGAGTAGAAGCGTTAGTTACTGCACCCGTGTCGAAAGCTTCAGCGAAACAGAGAGCAGGTCGTGCAGGTCGTTCTCGACCTGGAAAGTGTTTTCGCCTTTGCACACACAATCATTTCCGCAAGAATCTGGCCAAGGAGACGATTTCACAGATGCAACGTACGAATTTGGCGACGGTGGCACTGTATTTATTAAGTATGGGTATCCAGGACCTGGCCCACTTTGATTTCGTGTCACCACCCTCTCCAGAAGCGCTTATTCGAGCATTGGAGCTGTTGTTTTCACTTGGTGCTATTGACACAAACTGTCGTCTGATAGACCCAGTCGGTACGCAAATGGCCGAGTTTCCTGTGGCTCCAGCTCTAGCGAAAGTGTTGCTTGCATCCTTTCGCTTTAATTGCACGCACGAGATCCTCAGCATTGCAAGTGTTTTATCTGTTGGAGACGTTTTTATGAGTGCTCGCGGGTCTAAAGAGCGGCAGGAGAAAATTGCAGAGGCCATGGAGCATTTCGCCCACCCGGACGGTGACCACATGACGTACTTATCGATTTATGATGAATTTATGGAGAACAACAAGAGTCGATCGTGGTGTGATGAATATTTACTCAGTCATCGGGCGCTTTTACGAGCGACCGAAATCCGTCGACATTTGAAGCGTTATATAACCCGTTTTAAAACGGTAGAGAAGATCGATGTTGATGACGGAGATGGCTACATTCGAGTTGGCAGTAATGATGACGAAGATGACACGATTCGCAGCGCTACAATTCGCAAGTGTTTAGTAAGTGGCTACTTTGCCAACGCTGCTAAATTACATGCAGACGGCGTCTACCGCACTTTACGTGACCAGCGACCCGTACAATTACATCCAACTTCTGTGTATTATCACATGGGTACACTTCCTGACTGGATCATATTCCACCAAAGTGTACTTACTACTGAAGAATTCGTACGTGATGTATCTCGGATCGATCCTCGTTGGCTTGTGGATTTGGCACCTGATTTCTATCACGCAAAGGAGGTAAGTGGTGCAATATCAGGCAGTTCCGGTGCTCTAGGTTTACCTTCCAGTACTACGGTCCCCAAGAGCAAGAAGCAGAAAACGAACCCTTCCGAAGCTGATACGCCGCCTCGAGCAGCTACAGCTGACGGTCGCATTCTGTTCCGCAAACCCAAGCGATCGGATGCAAAGTCATCACTTCCTGTACATATCGGCAAGAGCAAAGGCGGCTTACGCTCGCAGTTCTAAAAGGATCAATGAAAGCCTTTTCCCCGTCACGAAAACGTTCATTACTATCGATACAGCTAATGTTTAGGTTAGTACAATGCGTTAGTTAGTACTGAGACGCTCTCTCCCCGAACTGGCTGTCGGAGCCTGCGCGCAGTCGTCGGTCTTCCAGCACGCGCATCTTTCTCTGCCGCCGCTCAATGGACTCTCTCTGGCGGTCAAAGACCGGCACGCTGTAGTCCTGTAGAGACACGTAGGATGAGCCTCGTTGCGAGATCTCACTGGGTGCTACACTTAAGAACTGGTCCAGCACTTCGCTGGTTTTAGTAGCTGGATGGCGAATAGCAAGACGTAGAATCTCCTGAAATCGCTTCTTGCGTTGCTCAACGAGTCGCACATCGTGTCGCTTGAGGTAACTCCAGACGCCTGCACTAGGCAGAGACGGGAAGGAGACATTTGTGTAGTTGGTGTTGGACATGGGCGGAGCCTTTGCCAATGCCGCAGCGCTGTGTGGACTTAGCGGGATGTGATTCTCTGAGTCCATAACTGCGTCCAACTGGACGCGCGCGTTCCGGTACTCAACTAGCAGTCGACTAAGTTCGCTGTGAAGGTTCTTGAACGCTCGGAAGCGTCTTCGGATCGTGTACGTGGACAAGATCCCATCGGGGCCTTTAATATCCACGTGATACATGACAACGCCCTGGTTATTAACCGAGTGGTTGTTTACCTCCACCGTCACGCCTTGATACGCGTCCAGGAGTCCCGTGGGTGTAAGTAGCTGACTCTGTGACGCGTCATGGTCCGTATCGACGTTCCAGAAGTTGAGCACGTCAAAGCCGCTCGCTTCACTTGTGTAGCTGTCGCGGAGACCAAATGGGTCGTTGAAACCTGCGTGAGGCTTCTCCAGTGCTGCGAGACTGTTGCGATTAGCGCTGGGTGGCAATTGGAACGACGCATCAAACTGCTCGGGAAGCGCCGACTCGCTATAGCGCAAACCCTGGGACGGGGGCGCGACGACACGCATTTTTAGTTCTTGGAGCTGATTCTTTCCTACTTGGACGCAAAATGCGGAATGAGGAGGGACAAGCCGGCGGCTGGCAAATCGACAGACGAGTGTCAAGTAGGTTGCTACTGCGTTAGGCAACACTGAGAGAAGCGACAAGTAACCCTATCAGTAGTGCGAGAGATGACTGGGAAGCGAGGCGAAGCTTCGAAGTCGTCTTTTTGGGGAATGGGGTGGGTGAACGCACCAAGTGGTTGTTGTGTGGGTTGCTGTGTAGGTTTCGCAGGGGCCGAAACTCCATTCCTGCTGTGTGGCTTGGAAAAAGACAAACTCTCTCCCGCTGATACTAACAGAGAAGTAGGGGAAACGAGGATATCAACAAGCGCAAAGCCCAGTACAACTGACTCGACCTCCAGCCTCAAAATTTTGTAGTGCAGCTAAGCGTGCGGCAGTTCTGGACAGCCATTCTATCTTTAACTCGTGTGCCTTCGGCGCGAATGAAATGCGCCTTCGTGGCACAAGCGAAACAGCTAGCAAATGCACTGCAAGACGCACGCCACTCGCACAACTTGCTGCGTTTAATTAACGGAGCTCCTGGTGAATCAAGTTGATTCAGCCCTTACCACTCGTATTCCAAAATGTAGCCATTTGTGGTTGGCGCTTTCCCTAACAGCTTCTTATTAATACTGCCATGAACCACCCGCGGATATGGCGCATCTTCACTCCTATATAGTATGTGTGGTTATTGCCAGTGAGGTGTGGTGGCCGAGCAGTAGTTCGGTTGCTAGCACTGTTAACTAAGGTTGGTTCTCGAGTCGACAACGTCGCCTAAAAGTCTCGTCCCACTTTTGATAGCTGCGCAGTTATTCCATGTAGTATGGGACGCACTCATTACGCTTCTTTGCTATATCACCAGCGGTAGAGAATCTCGGCGGACTTTTAAGTTCAACTCCTGCCAAGTAAGTCCAATAAACGCTAAGACGTTCTACCGAATCCAATGAAGCACACAGCCTCGTCACGTTACATGCTAACGCCTACCGGTACCCGTCGAAATCGCTGTGGGCAATTGAGCTCCAAAAGGGTGACTAAGATCGTCAAGAAGGGCAGCCAGTCCCAAACCTCAGGCACAGCCTCGTCACGTTACATGCTAACGCCTACCGGTACCCGTCGAAATCGCTGCGGGCAATTGAGCTCCAAAAGGGTGACTAAGATCGTCAAGAAGGGCAGCCAGTCCCAAACCTCAGTACAAGTACGAGAACTGTGTAGGCTGTCAATAAATTAAAAGCAGGGACGTACCGCTGGACCGGCTCAAAGCGTTCTGGTGTAGTGAGGTGCCGTCGAGTCTCGAGGCTGAAGAAATTAAAAGCAGGGATGTACCGCTGGACCGGCTCAAAGCGTTCTGGTGTAGTGAGGTGCCGTCGAGTCTCGAGGCTGAAGCTGACAAAGGTATGTATGCATCATCCGGATATTATACCGTACATGTATCGTGCGTGTATCATGTAGATTTGGTTTTTGTTGTCGTCCACTCACTCATCACCATTGTCGGACTGGACGTCGGGGCATTGCTACTGTAGTGTTATTAATACTTCTGATAAGCCGAACTTCCCTTCATGATAACGTGGCTCAAGAAAACGGGTCCAAAATGCAGCCATGACTATTAATAAATGGCGATTTGCCCTCACCACATCCAAGTTGGATAATCCAACACAAAATATGACCTGCATCACTCACCCAAAGCCTCCAGCAGTTCCTTTAAAAAGTGAATACAAACTGGTCTTGATCTGTAGTTAGCTCAGCTATTTTTGCTCTTGGCTCGAGGAAAAAATAACTTCCTCATGAACAATTGAGCATTTGCTTCACCAACGACAGCAATTCCCCTCACGACCGGCTCAGCATTGCTACCCGTGTATGAAACTTAGCGCTGGACGGTCATTTTACTGTGCCAGCTTTTCGATGGGCGGCGGCGTGTCCAAGCGTGAGTATGAACGAATTCGTAAAGAACTGATGCTGAAAGACCAAGTCATTCGCACCTTGCAGGAACGACTAGCTGAAGACGGGTGTATCTGCCCTTCACTGGTTGCTCAGTCTGATGAGTTGCCTCAGGAACTTTCAAGAGCTGCAAGCATCGTAGCGATGGTGAGAGGGAAGGATAAAGACAAAGATGCTCCCCGAGTATCAAACGCGGAACTTGCTCCGATACGAAACAGCTTCAGCTCACGGTTCACGATGGTGAACGAGGCGAAAGAGCTATTGAGATATGGTATTGATACTGATTCAGAAGAACGATTGAACTCGACGGAGGAATGCGGTCCACACGGCAGCAATTTAAGCTCTGGTCATGATGGATCGACAGGGAAATTGCGTCGTGTTGAAGTTAGTGCTGATGTGATGCCAAGTCGGAAAATCATGTCCACAAAAGAACGTGTTGTATATCCGAAAGGAGATAGTTCCAGACAACTTTTGCTCAAGGTTTTACAGTCGAACGTGCTGTTTCAAGGCCAGTCACATGGAGAGCTTCGAGATTGTTTGGACGCTTTCTTCCCCATGCGTCTTGAACCCGGCCATTGTGTGATTAAACAAGGAAATCAAGGAGACAATTTCTATGCTGTTGAAAGTGGACAACTGGAGATTTTAGTATCAATGGCCGGTGCACCACCCATCCGCTACGGGTACCTGGGTCCAGGACTGGGTTTTGGGGAGCTGGCATTGCTGTACAATATGCCTCGAGCTGCTACAATTCGGGCAGTGACTGAAGTGGAGCTTTGGGCCCTCGAACGAAGCACTTTCCGGGAAATCCTAGCCTCCCACAAAGTGAATCGTATGAACCGGACGCTAGCAGTTCTTGAAAACGTAGCAATACTTAGTAAACTCACTTCTTCCGAAAAGCAGCAAGTTGCAGCAGCAATGGACTGGGAGGAGTTTGAAGAGAAAGCTGCAATTTTTCGACAGGGAGAAGTGGGGGAGAAGTTTTACATCATCACCAAGGGCGAGATTGTAGTCACACAACTGGATGCCAACACAAACGAGGAAAACACGATTCGAAGACTCAAAGCTGGCGATCATTTCGGTGAAATGGCACTTTTCAAAGACGAAATGAGGTCGGCAACCTGTAGAGCTGTTTCGAGAGTGCAATGCGTCAGTCTTGAGCGTGAGCACTTCATTGCCATGCTGGGAACTCTTCAGGAGCTAATGGATCGAGAACCGGTCCAACGGGAGGCGACAGATCTCGCATACCGACGGAAATCAACGGAGGATCTAGTTGACCCTGCAGACTACAAATACTACATGGAAATCCCTCGCGAAGAGCTCGAAGTTCTTCAAACTTTGGGTCGTGGTGCCTTCGGACGTGTCCGACTGGTGCGTCATGCTGCTTCAAACCGCGCGTATGCATTGAAATGCTTAATCAAGTCACATATTGTGGAGAACAACCTGAAAGATCACGTGCTGAATGAGAAGCGCGTTATGCTGGCGTTAGACCACCCGTTCATTCTCAAGCTCTACACAACTTTCAAAGATCGAACACATTTGTATTTCCTGGTCGAACTGGCGCTGGGTGGCGAGCTTTTCACGTATTTGAGGCGACGAGACCATTTCGAGGAACCCGTCGCTCGGTTTTACATTGCCAGTGTCGTGTTGGTTTTTCAACATATGCACTCGAAGAGCATTGTGTATCGTGATTTGAAACCAGAGAATATTCTCTTAGACAACGAAGGATTCATGAAAGTGGCAGATTTTGGACTAGCGAAGCTTGTGACGGACCGCACGTGGACTCTTTGTGGTACACCAGACTATCTGGCACCTGAGATCATCTTGAATAAGGGTCATGATAAAGCTGTAGACTATTGGGCTTTAGGCATTCTAATCTTCGAGTTGATGACAGGATCAGCTCCATTCTACGCGCAAGATCCGATGCAGATATACGCTCTCATTATTCAGGGCAATGTCAAGTTTCCAGCCTATATGGGGTACGCTAACTATTCTCTAAACTCTTCGAAATCCTTATACTGACCTCTCTATCTTACGATTTGTTCAGCCGAGCAAGTGTAGACCTCATACAAAAACTGCTTTGCCAGAACCCAGTGCGACGACTAGGAAACATGAAGCATGGAATTAAGGACATTATTAACCACCGCTGGTTCTCGGGTTTTCAGTGGGAAAGTTTGCGATACAAGAGCATGAAGCCACCTATCGTGCCACAAGTTCGCGATGACTTTGATACATCCAACTTCGAAGACTTTCGGCACGAAATCGAGGATCCCGGACACGAGTGCGACTGGGACCCTGACTTTTAGACGAAATTTGGCAATAATAAGGTATTAGAGTTGATTATTCCGTGACGAACATGGATATAATTAAGCAAAAATGAAGTCAGTTAATTAAAGGGTTAATTACAACAGAGGAAAGAGTTAAAAGATATCTGGCATTTTGCCAACCGCAAGTTTGCGGTATTTGTCGATGAGTTGCGCAGTTGTTTGGTCAGGAGGTGGAAAGTGGCCTGGCTTCAGCTCACGGGGCGGGTTGTACACGTAGTTGACAAAGCCTCTCTCCAGCTCTTGCGCGCGCTTCTCCTTTCTTTTATCTGATTCTTGGCGCTTGAGTTCGTCGTCAACCTCTTCGTCTAAAGAGAAAGCTTCAGATCGAAGGGATTTTTCTGTCGATCCTTCTTTCCAGCGCTGCAATGCTCTACTCGAGCTTGTACTCGAATTTTTGCCAACAAATGAAGAGGATTGATTCGATTTCACTGGGGTCAGCAGTTGTGCCAGCTCCATGACGCTCATTCCTGTTCGTATTGAGGTCGAGGAGACTTTGCGTGAAGACGTTTTGCTTGGATTCCTTGGACTTTTGGTGCCACTAACGGTATTGCTCAAGTGGTCGAACATCCTTGCAGCAGACTAAAATCGTTCAATTCAATAAAACGAAGTAGAAAATCCATGATTTAAGTAAAGACGTACACGTGGGCGGTGGCCGAATGTCACGCTCTGCGATGTCAAGCGCGCACTACAACAAACCGAGCCAAAAGCAATCGTCAAAGAGAGTTACACTGAGGTTAAGAGGAAAGGACGACGCACCTGTACTTTTCGTGACCTGGCGGGAACAAGTGACGAGTATTTGCATTGGCATCTGAAGAAGGATGTCGAAGGTCACTTGGGTCGACACTAACCACCTTCTGTGCTCTGAAATGCTCCACTGCTGGCATGTACGAAGTGGCTGGTGGTAACGTGGAAAATTCTGGTCGAGCTCGAACGTTGATACGTGAGCTGGCCATCAGATCTGCAGTTTGGTTGATGAACTACGAGATCCAACAGTAAACATAAGATACATTTCAATACGCTACAAAGCTTCATAGTGACCTTCTTACACTAGAATGATTGCGAGGGTTCTGTCCGATACGTGCGCCGTCCTGCACTGAGACCGAGTAGAAACGAGGGTTCTGCATTCGTACACATCATTCTAATTAGCTCGACTCAATGCCGCATTTTCTTACGTCAGAACTGCCTGCACCTTGTTGAAGTTGAGCTGCTGATAATTATCAGCTAGTTGACGCTCCAAGCAGAACGGATTGGCCTCGTCCTCCACGCGAGGCTCCCGAACGCGCTTTTTGGTGAGGTTTGTGACGATCGGGTCTGTTTGGTCGCGGTGGAACTTGAGCAGCTCAGTTTGCATCTCGCGCTCGCGTCGGCGCTCAGCCGCGGATCCTGGCGTCATGTTAATGGAGAGAAACAGCGACAAAATGTGATTTTGGTGGACGGATTGGAGAAGCTCTTTCGGTGAGGAAGCTCTAAACTTATTTTTACGAAGATATTCCTGGCTTCTCGGGTGCTCTTTCGGTGAGGAAGCTCTTTCGGTGAGGAAGCTCTAAACTTATTTTTACGAAGATATTCCTGGCTTCTCGGGTGATAAAGTATTCATTATGGAGTTGAAGAATTAAGTGATACAAGACCAGAAGAAGTCGGAGTCGCAACCAAAAGAGAGCATAGCGTTTCATTGGTGCTGGCCTCAAGAGAGACAGGGGCGAATATTAGGCTCATGACATTTAGAAATAAAGAATATACGTTGCTGCAGGAATGGAGTTCCATTTTTGCCTGTGTTTCCATTTGGTCGACTTGGGAAAGGGCTTATTGCTCTGCGATTACTTCAACTGACAAGCGACCATCACTCTGTCAGAGGACACTTTTTTTAACCCATTTGTCTTGCATTTTTTTCGTACAGACCAAAGGTAGCCATATGACTTGATGAACACGATACAGGATCGCGACGCCATGCACGCAGGACGGCACTGTCCAGCTGCACAACCGAAGGAAGCTCTCGATAACTGCAATCAAGGGGAAGAATTAAAGCTCTCTCTCGCGGTTCGACTTTTCGCAAAAGATCGGCCTCACACTACAGTACAGCAAGCAGCTTATCATTCTAGCCATATCAACTCGGCCTTTCCAACGTTTGACCTGATTGCCCAGGGTTTCAGGACGACCGTAGGGAAAAAATTTCAGCAACCATGCAGCGCGGAGCAGGGCGACCAAGCGGCTCCGCCCTGGTCGGACTTCACTGAGACCTGCGGCTTCAAGTCGTACATCAATGCTAGTGACATATTGGAGACGCCTCGTTGAACACTGTTCAATGAGCGCGGCTACATCAAGGGGAGGACCAGCTGCGTGTTGCCAAGCGCATCGCTTTGACCCGGCACATTCCCCCTCTTGCATCTCTCCTAATAGACCCACAATCACTACAGTATTATATCTCAAGGTCTTTCCAATTCCGGTCGCATATTTAATTCAACATGTTGAATTTGTTCATATTTTTAGAGCATATACCTTTTCACTTAATATTTGTTATCACAGGCTATGCAGTCTAGTCTGATGCAAAGTGCAAAGGCAAGACAGTGAAGGAAGATGGGCGAGGGAGCCAACTGCGGTTTCTGTGGCAACTCACAAGTCAATTTTTACGCAACATGGCGGAGCCCCTCGTGTCCCGCGGCCAACAGCTCGAAGCTGTGGTAGATCTCCTTCCAGACTGGTACTTCGCAGCCTCGCAACTGCTAAGCTCTTCGCCTATTAAGAATGACTCACTCTCGCTCAGCAGCAGTATGTACGCCACTTTAAACCCTGTTTGCGAGACAGAGGACAAGCCACAACCGCTGGACGAGGACGATGTGCACGAACCTCCTTCCAACACCACTATAAGCTGTGTAGAGGACGAACTGGAGATGGAGAAACTCGAAGCTCTTGCAGTAGCCAGACAGCAATCCGACGTACCGCAGCAGATCAGACAGCAGGAACTCGGCCAGTCCACGTCCAGTCGTCGGTCCACTACATCCTCCACAGACGGCTACAAGGACCTCGTAGTCTCGGGCTTCTCCATGCGGG
This sequence comes from Phytophthora brassicae, assembly GCA_024679045.1. Classification (NCBI taxonomy): domain Eukaryota; phylum Oomycota; class Peronosporomycetes; order Peronosporales; family Peronosporaceae; genus Phytophthora; species Phytophthora brassicae. Next base: position 16,124 of record JAIKVB010000882.1, read on the forward strand.
GACGTGAGAAGAAAGCCATGTATCACATCGATGTGGTGGATCATGGCGCCCCCTTGCAGACGTACACGATTCGCCGCAGCTACTCGGATTTCAAGGACCTCCACAGCCAACTCAGCGAGATCCTCGACAACAGACAACAATATTACCGCAATAAAGTGGTGTCCAGACTGTCCAGAGGCATCACGCGTGATGTCATGACCCAAGAGGACAAGCTCGAGCGCGCCATCATGGTGTTTGCACTGCCCGCTCTACCCCACGCAGGATTTCTGACGTTCTGGAAGCGACATGATCGCTCGCACCTGCAGTCCAGGTGCGATAGCTTCCAGGCACTCCTGCAAGCAGTACAACAAATGGCATTCTTACGAGAATCCTTCGCTATGCAAAAGTTCCTGAGCGTCGCGCCCTGCGCTATCCGAGAGCGTGGATCGTCCTATGTCTCGCTCTGCGAGTACAGCGTGCCGACGCTGCACCCGGAGGAGGAGCAGCGCGAGCGTAAACGACGAGCACAACAGTATCGCCGCAACAGCAGCAGCAGCAACCTCTCAACTCGGATGGTGGAGTACTAGTGTCAATAGTCTTGTTTTTAGGGCACCGTGTACTGTAGTAGTAGCGAGGAAGGGATGTGGCAGGGTGTGACAATAGTTAGTGGTAACTCACAAGTGCAACATGTGCGATGTATATTCAAAGACATCTATACATTTATTCGAGTAGTCGTGCGTGACGACTATTTTAATAGTCTTTGACAGGTAAACAGCCATATTTACCCTACAAAACGAACGCAATACGGCATAATACAGTAGATTTTTATTGCAAGTTGAAGTCTACGCTTTCGAATGAAAATGACTTTAAAGAAAACTCGTCTCCTGAAGCATCAGTTCCTTAGATGAGGCGATGTATGCCTTGGAGAATTCTTTGGCATGCGGCAGCTGAGCTCTGACAGACATGCGGTTGCCGTTACGCGCCTCGCACTCTGCCGTTGCCAGTTCATGCAACAATTTGGCCATTCCTAGTGTTTGTTCGGCAGTTTCAATCAATTCAGGCTCCCGCGATTTGGTCACCACGAGCTCCACCACTTTACCACCATTCATGATGCAACCGTTGCGGGTCATCTGCTCCTTGAATGGACTCGTGGGGTATACAGTAGCAGCTGCATCTGCTGCAGCGTCAGCGAACGGTGGCGGAGAAAAGTAGCCATTAGGTGATGGGTCCTTCACCGAAGCGTCGCTTGGATTCACATGTACTTTCAACAGCAAGTGGTCGAAATGGAATGGCGCTCTGCACATGTACTCTTCGAGTGTGTTGACTGGGGTCACAATGACAGATCGCGTAGTGAGCTGAGAAGTAACAGTGTCAATAGTAAGACAGTACAAAAGACAGAGGATGGAGATGTACCTGTGGAATGAGCTGCATATCTATAACCAACGCGTCCGCTAGCTGGTCAACATATTCCGGCATGAGGCGGCGATGATGAGCTTTATCCAGAAACCTCAATGCTGGATTACGAGCGATGAAAAAGGCAAGTATTCCATGCAGAAGCGTTCTCAAGTCCCTCATTTTCAGAAACTCGTTGTCGTGTAACCCCACGGCATCTAGCACGGATGAAAACAAATTGCGAGATACAATACCAATATCGCTATTACCATCAACATCTTCATCATCGTTTGAGGCAGGACGAGGTTTGACGATCCAGGCAAGAGGCACTTTCATAAGTCGAGGTGATTGAGCTATTGATGGCGAGCTGCTTCTCTTGTTTAGATAAGCGGTACTCGATTTCATTGAAGAGATGCTGCTCTTGGAGGCGGGACTTCTACAACTATAGGGAACATTTGATGCGAGAGCTGGTCGTGGAGGTGAACGGTTAAAGCGGATCCCAGCTTGATCCGTGGAGTGAGATCGACCTTGCGCTTGCTCGCGCTCTGGAAGTTGCTGCTGCTCGTTCGCACTGCAGCGTGGGGATGTGCACTCCGATTTATCGTCGTCTGAATATTTTGGTTCGTTGTGGTCTGTCATTA
>JAIKVB010000883.1:0-18122 GCA_024679045.1 Phytophthora brassicae
CAGAGGTGGTCCGAGAAAGGAACCACCAAATCCTTTTTGCCCAAGCGTAAGGCGTCATAAAGTTGGACGCATGGCAGGCAAGACGAGGCTGTGGAAAGGGGCGAAGCTGCGGGACTGAGCACGGACTCACCAAGTGGCGCTCGTTCTCCCTCTTCAAAAAGACGCACCACGGTCCATAGTAGCAGGAAATACAAACCTACACTCCAACGGCACATTCATCAATTTATGACGACTGTGGCGGATCCGATCAACTGCACAGGACTATCGGAACCCAAGGATGACATCGAGAGTCGGATAGATGCCGAGGCTGCATCTTTGCGGGCCGACATCTCCAATTTGAAAGCCGAAGAATGCAGAATCAAAGCAATTTTAGGAGCTGCAGTGACTGAAAACCAACTAGGCGTCTTGGAAATGGAAGGGTTTGAAATAACCAAAACTACAGCTCCAACGGATAGCGGTTCGCAACTCTCGACTTGGATCAAGGTTCTAGGAAGAAGTATAACGCAGGTAGCAGCCAACGTAAACTGCGGCTGGCTGGCGTTATATGCCACGCTGTATAACATACACACGGGATTTAAAAAGACAACGGAGGAAGTCGCAAAATCAACCAGCCTGTTGAAACAGAATGTGCTAACGAACCCGACGGACGAGGCCACGCTTTATCCTGACACGCTAACAGCTGAGGGGGTTAACAAGATGCGGACTGGTTGATTTAATTCAGAAGGAGGGAATCGAAAAAGTGGAGGCTCTAGCCAACCATTATCAAGCACAATGGGGCAAATCGGTTAAGTATCCAATACCCACGCAATTTTGGGTAAGCCCTGAGCACATAAAAGCTATGGCACAACATTTGCGGGAAACTATCTACGTGCTGGATGCCAGAGAGGATGATCAAGCAAGGATTCGGGCTTACTCTTACCATGAAGTGGTGCTGCCCACGGGGGATGTCATAGAGACAGGCACGGTGTACCCCATTCCCACAGGACAAGCACTCGAACTACTCTCAGAACTTGATACGGCAGGGATCCGTCCACCAATACTCATTCTAGAGTGGAAGGTGAAGCGGGCAATCACTTTAATGCTGTAACGTATCCTGCGGACCAGCATGCTCTAAATGCTCAGAATATCAGAATATTGTACAGTTAGCGGAGACCCGCAACGCAATATTACGTAAACATGGATGGAAAGAGATGGATACCATAGCGTACAAACCAGTCAAGACGGAGCACGCAGCCGCCTCCTCTATGGCTGGAATTGCACGACTCGCAGATCAGCATCGTGCAGCATAGAACAAAGGCGATATCCGGGCAATGAGGAACGATAAACCCAAGGAGGATTTCCCAATCATAAACTCAATTCAGCTCCGAGGACCATCAAACAAGAGGTGGAGGATTTGCGTCAAAGAGGACCGCAGGCAGGTGGCCCAGGTCACCTCAAAGAACTTCCCAGTGAACATTCGCGGGCCCAGAAGAAGAAATCGACGAACCATGACCGTTCCGTAAAAGAGGACCGCAGGCAGGTGGCCCAGGTCACCTCAAAGAACTTCCCAGTGAGCATTCGCGGGCCCAGAAGAAGAACTCGACGAACCATGACCGTTCCGTAAACGACGTACCGTTTCAGAAGGAGAGGCAGTGAACAATGGTGCACCTCCACCCAGCGGGATTGATGGTGAGAGTCAATAGTACACAGGCGTCACGTATTACTGGCACAAAATAGGCGGAGAACAAGCATTTTACATTTCTAGATTTCTACCAGCGACAAGGAAAGGGGCGAAGCAATTAGGGCAGCTTTTAGAGCACAAAGAAGGCGAGCCACGAAAGAAAGACAGGAAAAGGTACAAGGAAAAGAGGAAGGTTTTGAAGCAACAGCATCAGCAGACCGCACGATAGGCATTACGACGTTAAACATGCGGGGGTTGATTTCCAATTGCAGTAAAGCCGAAATAAACTACCGGGACTCAAGGAGAAACACAAGCGGGGCGATCGAGACGTTATGTTTTTACAAGAGACATGGCTCAATCCAATTGAACATGGAACAGCGATGAATCAGCATATAGCCTTGTGGGGCTTTAAATACACGCAAGCTTAGAATTGTTCATTCTGGCCTTCGGCAGACGAACGGAGAGCAGGGGTGGCCATTCTGTTAAATCCCTTTGGAGCAGTCGTTAACATCAAACCTTGGAGACAAGAGTTGTGGTCCGAATATTGGATAATGACAACAGGAGAGCTTCAAGGGCAAATGATTCTATTTATCAACATTTATGCTCCATCTAACGGAACAGTTAGAGCAGTTTTTTTCAGCAGGTTACATCGAAGTACCGGACGGAATGGAAATTGTGTGCGGATGAGACTTCAATTGTGTCATACATCAAGACATGAATCGGCAAAGGAATGGAAATTGTGTGCGGATGAGACTTCAATTGTGTCATACATCAAGACATGAATCGGCAAAGGTGTTCCGGAAGAGATGACAGACGAGCGAGGGTTCTCGAGCAGCTCATAAAAAAGTGGAATCTATACGACACAGTTTCTACAATTTACCGGGAAGAGCGGAAGTGAAGGAGAAGGCCGACCATGCCAGGAGGCACCATACCCACCAGCACACCAGTGGAGCGGGAAGTGAAGGAGAAGGCCGACCATGCCAGGAGGCACCATACCCACCAGCACACCAGTGGAGCGGGACAAGTCGGTACTTCACGGCTGGATAAATTTTATGTCGGGATCGGAGCAAAAAGGATGGTCAGGGGAGGGGAAACGGAGGAGCCGCCGTGTCGGTCAGACCACAAGGCAGTACTATTGGAAATTCTTGCACCACGAGGGGGTCATAAGAGTGAAGCAAGGCCAGAAGGTGTACCCTACGCCCACCTACGCTGAGGCAGCTACCACAGCTTAGTAGAGCATGGGTTGCAATACCTAAACCCCAGGATGAAAGAGACATCGGCTACTGGTGTAATTCCATTATGGGATCAGTACAAGAAGGAACTTATGGGGAAAGCTCATCGAGCTGAAGAAAATGACACGACGGAGAGTCACGAACGGATACAGACTGCGGGTGCGCCGATTGAAAGGAACAATCCAACGATTGGACGCGTTGAATCCGCCGAATGAGGACCGCAGACGACAAGTAATCGACGATTTGCACAAGCTTCAAGACGCGCGACGGGCCTTGAGGGGACTGGTGCTGGTCTCCAACAACGCGTGGAGTAACAAAGCGTCTACCAAGGCGTTTATTCGTAGAATTTCGACAAAAACAGGTGGCAACACCATCCCTGCACTCATCCCCACCCAAGCCGTAAAGTTGAGAGAGCCTCATGATAAGGCCAATATCATGGCCGACAGCTTGGCCGAAGTTTTCACGGTGGGACACCGTGAACAAGCGACTATTGAAAAATTCATTGGAACGTATCAGCATAGGTGGAAACAAACAGATTTATCTGGACTTGTTGCGGAAATTACTGATGTAGAGGTGGAGGCGGCGATAGGAAAGTCCAAATCTGGCAAAGCGTGTGGCCCGGATGACATACCAAATGACTGGTATAGGGACTTCAAGGTGAAGCTAGTGCCGATCCTCACGAGGTTGTGCAATCTGTGCTTGGAACATGGACTAACATCCTCAAGCTTTCTCGAAGCGAATATCTGCAGCATCGCTGAATCCAACCCTTTCAATTACAGGACCATCGCTCTCCTAAACACCGATTACAAATTACTAACGCGCATTCTCGCCTGGAGGGTGCGGGGTTTCATCTCCCAACTCGTCCATAACTCACATTGTGGGTTCGTGCCAGGGCGATCAATTCACGAAGTCATTGACATGTTTGAGGTGGTCAAGGAGATTTGTGCCAACAATCACAAACCGAGTAAAGCGTAGGTGTTACTACTAGACTTTGCTAAAGTCTACGATTCGCTGGATCGAACCTTTTTATGGCTATGCTTCGAGCAAAGGGATTTCCTCCAAGATTCTGCAACATTGTCATGGCTACGCATAGTAATACCACCATTCGCTTTCAGGTTAACGGTAGGCGGTCTGAGTAAATCAGAATGACGAGGGGCATCTGCCAGGGATGCCCGCTAGATCCGTTACTATTCATCATTGCAGTCGATCTCATTTACGATGTGATAGAAGCAGAGTCGACCATCGGTGGGGTTCCCCTTTCAAGTGACGACGGCACCAGAGTTCGCAAAATCGCGGGATTCGTCGATGATACGGCCATTTACCTGGCTGATATGGGAATGCAGGCTGTGACACTCAAAGCAGTCAAGGAGTTCTCAGCGGTATCTGGATTACAATTTAACATCAAAAAGTCGGTCGCCATTCATCTGGGAGGGGTGAATTCTAAAGAAAACATACGGTGACTCACCGAGGAAACTGAAGACACTGATGGAAAGAGCCGACAAAATTCAATTAGGGAATTAAGGAAAAGGAGAAGAATCAACTTGTTGAAGTAGTGAAGAGTGCGCGGTTCCCGGGCCACATCGCAGGATTAGGGGATACGACTTGTGAATCCTGGGAGCGGGCGGAAGTGAAAACTAACACGGCTCAACAATGAGCTGACATCGCGGCCGCAGTTATAATGCCAAAACTGCATTATGTGATGTGCCACGCACGACCGACAGATCAGATCATCAGAGATGTCCATACAACCATACGGAACTTTGTCTGGATATCTACATTCAGAGTGCCAGATCGAGCGGTAGCAGGTTGGATAAAGGCGGCAGTGGCGGAGCAACCGAGGAAGGAAGGGGGACTCGGGGTACCCAACTTCAGGACACAGATCATTTATAGCTATGAGTGTCATGGTTGTTGGCTCCTGGGCTCTTACACAACGGAAACAGGCTCGAATAACGGGGGGGATATTGCAGATGAGAGACGCAAGACTCATCACGAGACTCATGCCGGGCACTATGACTCCCAAATATACAATATACAGTGGAAAGTTCTCTGTGGGAGACTGGCAGACCGTTGGCGGCCCGATTCTTCGAAGGGGGCGCGTATAGGAACGAGGAATCAGACTGCGAAATCAGAGCGCCCCTACTGGTCTTACGGAGTCGTGAGGGAGTTCGTTCCAGATGGGACGGTAACGGGCTGGAGAGTACTTGAACTGGGAATGTACTGGAGACCCTGCTTGAGCACTGCAGGAGCAGAAGAACGCTGCGCGGACAATTTATAACAGCAGATATTGGCGAGTTGCCACTACGGAAATGATGGATTGGTGATACGCCAGACATGCGCACTCACCAGGGTCGAAACGTACTGCATCTCGTAATCGTAATTTGCGTGATGAACAACAGTCATCTTGTAAATTTGGTCAACAAACAAGCGGTCTGCGTGGCTTTGGTAGTACATGGTCGACACGACGCATTCATCCAAAAGTGTGAAAGAATCAACCACTTCTTTGATTGGCTTCCACGAGGCCTCAAGGCGGTTGTTCGTATTGTTCCAAAGAGTCACTGCATTTTGGCGCTTGTAAGCACACCAAAGAGGCTTGCAGCTGTCCCATTTTTTTAAATAGGATTCAAATGGGTGATTCGCTGCGGGGTTGTCTTCTTTATCACAATCATCACTGGGTCGGAGTCCGGCTGAAGCTTCTTCTTGTGTACTACCAACAACTATGATATGCCGCATGTATTCCCGATGTCTCTTGTATTCTCGCTTGCTTCTCGCGTAAACCAGCAAAACCACGATACCTCGAAGCTGTTCTTTTTGCCGTGGATTAAAACCATAGTGTGCATTCGCGATCTCCTCTCTTAAGTACTTCATAACATGGAATTGACAGAGCAACACTGTAGCAGCTGGAAAGGCAGCCTTCAACACAGCCATCTCAGTGAAGTATTTGTCTACTAGTATACACCGTAGCTTTGCAGACGCTGGATTATTCTTCTTAAATTGCTCGATCGGTGTGGACAGTGTGTCCTTTTGCTCATTTTGAAACAAAGCATGCTGGATATATTGCCCTTTGCCAAAAATGTCGTGCACCATGATCGAGAACAGCTTGTACTTGGCAGAATTCGTCCCATGCGTTGCGTCAATCAGCAGGACCTATAGTGTTTAGTTTCAAATCTCGATAGTAGCATGACCAGCGCAACTACACTCCGATAATGAAGCGGCATAAAATGAAATGGAATACTTTAAAAAGAGGATACAAAGCGAAGAAAACAAATTGAGCAAATGCAAATTACATGAATCTTGTGTTTTAGATGAAGTATCTTTTAAAAATCGAGGAATGATTCGGAAGCGCGGATTCACCATCCGAGAAAAACTCTCGCAATTCGTGGCGATTTTCAGAGAAAACCACGAGTATCAATTTTAGCGTTTATTGGCATTATTGATTTCTTCGACAACGAGGAAACTTTTGATAGAGTGGAGTTAACTAAAAATCTGTCAAAAATTTGCTTTCTCTGTGCGTGGGAACGTCCGTCCTTACCCTGTAAGTAACTTCGTCTGGATCTTAGATGGAGCTGCTATTCATCGCCATCCACAGATAGTTCACTTCTTACGAAGTATCGGAGTGGTGCCAATTTTTCTCCCTGCCTATCGCCCATTCTTTAATTCAATCGAGTATCTCTTCGGGTACGCGAAAAGGCATTTCAGCGCAACTATAACGAGAGTTCCGGTCCCAATTTAACATCATTCGTGGCATAGACGTTTTCTTTGTTCGAGAAAAATGCCATGACAAAAGTGTTCGGGCATTGTGATGATTAATTTCGGCCTTCCAATTGGGTTTTAAGTTTCTATGGAGCCTATTTCTTAAGCAACTCCTAAAAGAAGTTGTTTGTCTTCCGCGAAGATTTTCACCTCGGTCTTTTCCTTCGGCTTGCATATGGTGGGTGTACCAAACCCGTTACAGTGGGTCTCTCTCTGAGAGGCCATGTTCGATCGATTCGGGTCTTCACGCCAAGCGAGTTCTCAGTTCCTTCAGGGGTTACCAGAATCCGTTACAGAGGGCCTCCCAGAACCTTGTCCAGTGAATCTGTTACAATCCGTTACAGGGGGTCTTTTGGGCTTTGTACTGCGATCTGGCGAATTTATGTGTCTTGGCAGCTGTGTTGCACTCTCTCTGTGGAGGGGATATCATGAGCAAAGAGGTTCCCAACTCTCTTTGCTTCGGTGCTTGAACGAAACGCAAGGGGTTCACCAGGCCCGGTGCATCTTGGTGTTGCGATCTTGAACACGTTGGGGCCACCATGTCCTCCGTGTTTGGGTAGTTGGGGTTGTCGTGGGTGATCACGCGAGGGTTACCAGGCATCGCATGCTGCAGCTTGTATTTAATCTTGATGGCAGTCGCCAAACACGATGCTGTGTTCGTGCCCGGCGTCCTTGAACACCCCATCTCGCATTCTGGGCCCTACGCTGAGGGGACTTCATCCTAGAAGCGAGATCTTCCGAAGAGGCGCTGGAGTGTTCCGGGAGCCACTTGTGCCAGAGGGCGCAAAAAGCGAAGTCCTAGTGCTCGGGCATTGTCGGTGGGTGATTCAAGGGCACTTTGATCCTGTACACCAACTATCGAAGGAGAACAGAGAAGCTTCAAGTGATCGAGATGAAATTTTGAATGAAGACACTCTAGATAATCTGGAATTCATTGTTAGATAGACTGAACTGTAAGTAGAATACTTGGCGCTTCGTCACCTACTGATTAAATTTTGAATGAAGACACTCTAGATGATCTGGAATTCATTGTTAGATAGACTGAACTGTAAGTAGAATACTTGGCGCTTCGTCACCTACTCGTGATCGATGTCCTTAATGTTTTCGATCCGCATGAGCGGGTTAACGATATCTTGAGGAGGGAGCACATCATTTATAAAAGTTCCTATAACTCATTTTCGAGTTTTCAGGTTGCTTTGCAAGCTGTCCATACGTCTTCCGTTACTTCCCAATCGCTTCGAAGTTGCTGCAAGTCGGCAATAGATCCATTCACGCAATTCAAAGCGACGTGTGCGGAGTGCGATACGTTAGCTAAATGCTGCTCTAATTTCAAGTCCGTAGAACGAAGTAAAGGGATAATGTACTGCGGTGTGGCTTGGGTAATGGCGGCATCCCACGTTGACCGACCGAGGTTCTCGTAATGTGATTCGCCCACGTTCTCCAAACAACTGCACACCTTGAAAAATATAGTCCCATGGTTCGTGGAGCCTTTGTACTATATCTTGTAGACAGGTCTCAGCAGTGGCCCCTGCTCGATCAGTCTCTGTTGGAAGAACGCACGCAGCCTTAGAAGCAGCAAGATCATGGTCCTTGAAATAGCAACTCTATATTCGTGATCGATAATCTTCACAGTCTTTTGCTTCTCAGCTACAAGCCAGGCATTCCACTGATGTTGTGTTTTTACGATGTGCCGTTCAGACTTGAACTGAAACAATTTATTCCAATCATCAATAGTTGATACGGCTACAGACCAAATGTTGTCGCTTTTTACTGCTCGTCCTTTGACACGCGGGCTGAAGAGCTCCGAAATCTGTTTGATAATATTCATAAATGATCCTCCATAAAAAATCGAATCACTCAACCTGTCTTCAGATGTGTCGCGTTGACCAATTGTCGACTTGACAATAGGCCGAACTACAAGCCGATATAGCTGTGAGCCGGCTACTGGGGGCATATCCTCCATCAACTCAACAGTTTCAGCTTGACAGACCGAGTCATTGGATAGCCGAGACGACTGTCTTGGCGTTGTCGAGCTCGGAGGACTTAGCGAGACATGACGTCTTTTGACGGATTGTGCTCGTGGCTGCCATATCTCGTGTGCTCTATTTTCCAATTACATCCAGGGTTATTACCGTCAACAGCCATAGTCTTAATTCTTATCGAGCAACCCGATCGCATTGAACCACGATCAGGTCGGACGCGGTTATGCTTGTCCAGTTTGTGTGTATTCTTTAGCTTACCACCACGGTCACACTGAAAAAGTATGTATACGACTTCGCCTTTTTCGTTCCGACGAAGCTGCTTTTTTATCACATTGTAGCCATCACACTGAAAAAGTATGTATACGACTTCGCCTTTTTCGTTCCGACGAAGCTGCTTTTTTATCACATTGTAGCCATGTTCGATTGTCCACTCGTGAAGAGCACTCTCCACCGCTGTTTCACTAGAGTACTCTGATTGATGTGGGGCTGGAATAATACAATTATGTGGCAACGGGAGCGTAATGGACTTGTGTTCTAATTGCTGCATACTCTGATTTCAGGTTATGTCGGCAGCTGCCGACATAAGTATTTCCGCGACTGGAGCATTAACATGGTGGTCTGGGCGTCGGAGAGAATCGAATTGAGATCCATAGCTAATATGGAGAAATTTGGAGGGTAGATAGGGCACTGGAGAGAGAGAGCTGCTCTCTGGCGACTAAATTTATCCTGGATCGTTCTCGGATTTTCTAATGAACCGTCGTCTATGAATATTTATCGAAGTCACATCGCATCTGGTGACCCCTTTTCTATGAATATATGTCGTAGTCACATAGCATCTGGTGACCCTTTTCTGCATGGATGCTCCAAACTTGGATGCTCCGAAGAATCTCCCTCTGTCGACACCTCCATCTTTCGAGATTTGAAGGCCATGACTCCTGTCCTAAACACGCTCTTTAATTTGTAATAATAGTTTATGTCTCCCCGTAGGGGGCTCCATAACTTCTACCCTCCCCTTACGGTCGATATTAACCACTGCCATGCCATGGCACACCGAGTGCAGCTCCGACGCCTGTATTGAAGCCAGTGGAATTAAGTGTGGGTGGCGCGGCCGTATATGTCTCCCCGTAGGGGGCTCCATAACTTCTCCCCTCCCCTTACGGTCGATATTAACCACTGCCATGCCATGGCACACCACTACTGTGCGATGCCACGATGGCACGGACTCGATAAGAATGAAAATTTGCCAAACCCAAAAATTTCCAAACTTCAACATTTACGATAGTGAAACATTATGTTTCAGAATGAGCGGATCAAGCGAGCCGGACAAGCAACCCTCGGTGCTCGCAAGCTCGGCCGCGTGGGGCGCACTCTTGCCCCACCGACCATAGCATCAGACGCAGACGCGACTGCTGAATCTCCTAATCATTCTGTCGCTGCTGGCACCGCCTCACTACCAGTGCTGGTCACTACTTCGGACACTTCGGTCTCAGTCGAATTGACTGGAATCAGTGTTGAAGACCAATCCACTCGGTCAAACGCAGAGTTGCTGGATGCAATAGACGAGATGCTTGGGTCTGCATCTACTGACGTTGCAACTCCGGCGTCAACACTTAGAGCTCACGATCTTGGTATTGGTGTGGGTCGTGGGTTTGGCATCGTAATGCGGGATGAGAATGTATTTAACTGACTGTACGGAATCCTGGAAAAGTCGTTCCACCGACTTGCAACGACTATGACCAGTGGACCGTTGTGCAACTTCGGAAAGAGTGTGCAGAAAGGAGGTTTCGTCTTGGAAGAAAGGTAACTAAATCTCAGCAAATTCGACACCTCGAAGCCTACGATGCGTCTTTAAGAGCTGTACAGTTGTCAAAGGACGTAGAAAACCTAGTGGGGCCTCGTTTACGGAAGATAAAGCATTGCGTTGTTGGGTTGTTAAATATTCTGTTCTCTGATTGTTTGTCTGGTCGACTTCGATCGTCGGATGACACAGCGACCCGTGATCAAATTGAAGTAGGTGAAGCGAACCAAAATACAGTATTTTGGACAGACGTTGGGGATGAGCATCGTACCAACACCTTCAATTTCAACAATTTACGTCGTGAGGCTGCAAACGACCCTCTTTTTGTTGGAATCAATCCATCGAATTTTGTGGAGCACGAGACGGCCAAACTCTACAAAATGTGGAAAGATGTGAACCGCAACTACGTAAAAGTGTTCGCAAGATTTAACGTGTCAGGTCAAAACTTCAATGACTTTTTCGACTTCTGCTCTGGAGATTTGGATGTTGCGTATCTTCGAGTGTTCATTAATGAGAAACCAGAATTGGAAGCATTTGCTCTAGGTGGAATGCATCAAGAAGATGAAATTGACTCGATCAATTTACCTACAGTGGTCCCACCAACCGTCAAATCATCGAAATGGCAAGACCAAGTGCTGAGAACAATCAATCGAATGGCTGATATGATCGTAAAAACCCCTGCAGCAGTTGTCACTCCTGTGATAACTGAAACTACTCACAATCAGTTCGACGAGGATATCTCTATCGACCGAATTACTAAGCTTCACCTGCTGATTAACCAAGTGATGGAAAGCCAGCGAAAATCAGAGCTGTTTCACGGTGCAGACCCTGCGCTAACCAAAAGTCTTCGACTTTACCAGAAACGACTGCAGAACTATGAAAGTCAACTAGCGGATCTGGACTAATTACCGTTCTAAATGCTATTTTGCATTACTTAACCATCAACAATTTTACGTTACGGATACCTCAAATTTAGTTCAATTGGGAGCTACATCAATACTTCTAGTTTTCACCTTCTTCTCTTAAACGTCGGGAACTATTTCGACGAGGCCGAATAATAGCACTGCGTCAATAAAATTCAGGATAGCATTGCGGATCCATTCCGAGCGACAGTATGTCTCTGAGTCTACTTCCAAGTCGGAGGACTCGTACAGACGACGGTAGCGAGAAGAATCATCTCAAGACACAGTAAAGTCAACTGGTGCATCATCATTCAAAGTCACTTCTTCAACTCCCTCAATCAAATCTTCATCAATTTCAACTCTATTGTTCCCGTTCTCACAAATACGTTCGTTGATGCACCAATTGTGTAAAATACACGCAGCAAGTATAGTACGTGGGGACTCTTTTTAAACCAATTTCCAAAGGTGTCCTGAATACACGCCATTTACAAACCAACAGGCCGAACGACATTTCAATCCTAGTACAAAGCTGGCTAGGATGAAAATTATAGCTGTCATGAGCTGATGATACGATGCGAGGTCTAGCGAACGGTGTCAGTAGCTTGTTTTGTTGGTGTATGCGTTGTCGCCGACAATATAAAGTCCACTTGGAAGGTTATCTACCACAGCCGATAACTTCCACTTTAGAAATGCCACTGCATCACCAGTCCCCCCCCCGGACTCGAGCAAGTAACAGCCGTAAATCAGCTCAAATGATCACAACACGCCTGTACGTTCACTCCATAACGTTGATAATAGCCAGAAAAAATGAGCGGACCCTCGAGACCTCTTTTTTTGCGGGACCCGAATGGGTAGAGCCATCCATCTACGGCACCAACGCATCCTTTCATCACGTGCAAATTGCTGAGTCGCTCAAAAGCCTTCGCAGCATGTCGTTGGGATTGTACTGTAGTTGAACATTGTAACTTAAGCTCTGGATGGGCTATAGTAGCGTCGATCACTTCATGAATCGCGGCATAAAAGGCCGTAACGCTTACCGCTGATTTCACGAACATCGTGATAGGACCCGCCACTTAACCAATGCAAATACATCTGGAGATTGTTGATGTGTGTTATTGGGTCAGTGCCGGTACGGTTGCATGACTGCTTCTTGTCGACAGGCAGTCATGCCTCGAGCTTTGCCGCAAGGGCCACAAAAGAAGGGTAATACATTTTGAGCACTTATGAAATTGGCCTTCATCTACCAGGCGTTGAGCGTAGGTCTCCCAGTCGATACGCTCACGTCGAAGGCATTTACGTCGCTTGTTTACGGGGAGCACCACTATAGTAACGAACAGTAGAATCAGTACGAGATAGACAGTAAGCTTGGTCTCCATCATGTGTAGTCTGAAACAAGTCTTCACGCTGCGGATAGAAAAAAATTGAATTGCAGAAGATGAAATTTGACGCTTTGTTGTCAAATTATGAGCGTGGCACACTGGCAATGGCAACTTTGGTGGCACATCGGTTTTGCCATGGATGACAAAATTACCCTAACCCTAAAGTGAGTTGACCAATCAAATACGTTGAGAAAATGACATGGCATGGCAAAGTTAGAAGCCACCCTTAGGGGCAGCCTAACTTCTCCCATTTTCACATGCAAATCTTCCCTGTCAAAAGTGATGTTTCAAAATTATGAAAAGAAAATTTTTTCTTTAGACAGTCACATGGCGTCTTCCTGGTCAAACTCGTGACTTTCGTCTAGATGTTGTCAAAATTCCTTCCTCTCGGCGCTCATCAATTCAAACTACCAACGTTGTCTCCATGTCACTCGATAAATAGTGGCAGCTCGTACATTTATAACCTTCTTGTGCTAGTAATGTGTAAATTACATGACGCAGCAAGCTGCGTCATATTAGTGCCGCTAGCGTAGGGTAAACTGAGCCGGTGGCGCGCATATTCTTGGTTCTGTCGAGAAAAGCAAGGACAGTGAGCTTTGCCAGACAGTTTCGGTGCTCGTCTTGTACTGCTGTACGTGGCGGCCGATGCCGCCTCTGCGCGGGCGGCCCTTTGGCTTCACACGAGACTAATGTGTGGTGGTCAGTTTTTTTTAAAAAATACAGTCACTCTTTCGGAATAGTAGTATGTATCTCTACATGCGAAATTCTGTAATTGAATTCACACACACAACGATTGGCTGAAAAGGGGGTGTATCTCTTAAGGTGCGGTATCGGTCTACATGCGAAATACGGTTACTTTGTTGCCAATTGCCAGCTATCACAAGTTTACGTAGTGAGCGACAACAACCGGTAAATGGCAACCAACCAAGTGACCCTCAACTCGCAACCTCAGAATGCCTCGTCCTGGTGAAATATATAGATGCATCGCAGAGCTCGAAGCTGGGTAACCGTACCCGCGCCCAACCGGCACCCACTCGCCCAACAGCTGTTTTGGCCGGGTATGGGGCCCGAATTTTGTTGGTAGGTTGGTAAGTGTATGTACCCGGGCTAGACCAACCTTCACCAACTCGCATCAGTCCCCACGTCGTGGACTATGTGGTCAGTAGGTTCGTCTACGTTTACTCGTTTATATCTGATGAATCACCTCTCTAAACAATAGATTCAGGCCATTACAATGATTTTACAAACAAACATTCAAAAAATAATATAAATTCCAGGAATTCAATTAAACAAAAAATTATATCTGGGTACCCGCAGTTAGAAGAATAGGCGGGTGCGGCTACCCGAAATTACCGTAGTATAGCAGGTCCGATGTATCAAGCGTACAGGGTAATGAGTTACCCTCGGCGAATACAGATGGAGGCAGGCGTCAGAGTGGAACGGATGGCGAACTGGGTGCGATAGGTGAACGAACAGATGGAACGAATGGTACGATTAACGGTAACGAACACAATACGGAAGGAATGAGTGATGTGTCGCACTCAATGTAGAAGGTCAGGGCGAATGGGCGGCCGAGAAGCTGGGAGTAGAAGATCGTGTAGGATTAGAGCAGCTGGTTGATGAGTGTACGGATCCAAATCCGCATCATGTACGAAATTCTCGCTAGGCAGAATCAAATCTACCCAGTTGGACCAAGGTGCTCGACACCTTCAACCTGACCAAGGAACGGAACGGACGGAACGACGGAAGAACGCACGAAGGGAATTGAGACCCAAGTCTGGAAGCCAAGAAGCGTTGTCAACTGACAATACGAACTTCTTGTGGACTTACAGGCGGCGCAGAGCTCTAACGGAAAAGCGAACGAAGTACGAGGCTAAGTCGATAGACCTAAGTATTTTGAGAGAGTACGGACGAAAGGACGATAATAAATAGGTGTTCTGGCAGTGAGTCAGACACCGGCACATGTACCCACTTAGTACTTGTCGGCCATTCGGACCTTGGAACCAACCCGCACCTGGCTACAGAAGTCAACCCCGGCGAGCAGGGACAATAGACTCGTTACATGGTGGTCATACAGGGGCCACTTGTAAGAAATCGCGACTCACGAACGTCTACGATGGCCAGAACGAAGCTGGTGAGAATGTCGCCAGGCGCTGTGACACGCGCCCAAGCAGCTGCTAGCCCACAAGCTACCCAGCGGCACTCCCACAGCCGAACGAGACTAAAAGCGAAGAAAGACCGAGGGCGTTAGAATCCTCGGCGGAAGGCGAGGAGCCAACGGGTCTACCGCAGACGGACACGGGGGCAAACAGTGCCGCGACAGGCATCCTCACGACAGCAACGGATGCCACAACGACCGTACTACAGTTGATGGTTACGGTGTCCAGACTAGAGCGTTAGATAGACGGTATGGCAGTGGTGGAGCAAGAAACGGATCGGCAGGCAGTCACGTCTACACGTTAGATAGACGGTATGGCAGTGGTGGAGCAAGAAACGGATCGGCAGGCAGTCACGTCTACGTCTGCGAGGCAGAGTGCAGCCACGACGCCTACAGGGGCGACGACGACGCGAGCTGGAGCCTCTGGTACTCGGTCGTCAGTACGGTACGACAGAGACGATGGTGGAGGTGGCTCAAGTGGGTCGGACGATTCGGACAGTGCAGCCATCTCGCACGAGAACAGTGAGAGATCCGACAGTCCGTACAGGTCACGTGGTAATCGGGGAAGTGACAGTAGTGGAAGTGGTAGCGATTTGAGCGTGAGTGGTGGCGGACGGCCACGCCGACAGTGGCGACGCACGGTGCGACGACCGACGACGTCTCGCGTGACGCGACGTCGTCGAGAACGCCGAGATCGCCGCCACAAGAGCCTTAAGGATCTAGAGCTTACTCCATTTAAGCCCTCTCCGACTGTCTGCGTGTCGACGTGGATAGCCAAAGTGGATCTGGCCCTGGAAGGCGCAAGGGTGGCACACCGTGGTGACTGGACCGACGAGGAACTGTATTACTTGCTTGGCAACAAGTTGAAGGATAACGCGGCGAGATGGTCAGTGCAGATGGACCAAGAAACAGCTACCAATGAGAGGACGTGGACGATGCTAAAGCCTGCGCTGCTACGACGGTACGGAGAGCGTCCGGATAAGTCCGCGGCCGAATGGAGAGTGAGTCGTAGTCAATTGATGCCTGGAGAAACGTTCGCAGACTTTGCAGTGGGACTTCACAACCTAACGGGGCTGAATCGGGTAAGCGAACGGGTACTGTTGGCCCAGTTCTATCGTAGTCTCGATAAGACCACCCGCCAGCTGGTGAACCAGCGTCCGAAACCCCGTACGCTGGAAGAAACCGTCGACAAGGCCACAGAGATCGACGACCCATCGGTAATGTTGCCCAAGGGATGCACAACATTGGACAAGCCTGGGCGACAGCTCTGAATCCGTACATGATTCCCATGAACGGCACGACCGGACGTACCATGGTGATGCCGGGCGTCGGTAGCAGTGCGAGCAGGACAACGGACCTGGGAACACCCCGGGAACACCTGGTAGTGAGTCAGAGTTTGAAGACCTGGCACACTTCACCAACCCGCAAGGTGTGCGGAATAAGTACTCAGGTGCATGGGACGTACCAGGGGGCCGAATTTGGAACGGCAGGTATTGGAAGCCGTCCCGCAAAGAACGGCAAAGACCGACCACTAATACCGCTAGGGGCCTCAGTTGAGGAAAACGTGCCGCCGGGTGTGACGAGCGTAAGGCGCGGACCCTGCTGGTACGCACGGAACAGGCATCGGAAGACGAGTCCGACTCAGAGCCGAGTGTGAAGCCTGCGAAACGGCAACGTACTAGGGGACGTGTTCGTAAAGTGCGTGCGGGAGACGGGAACGAAGCTGTAGTTGCCAAGGAGTCGCGGAAGTGGTTCAGCACGGAAACCAAATGTTTTGCATGCAATCAGGTCGGGCATTTCGCCAAAGAATGCCCCGACCCCGTAGCAAAAGCTCGGAACGACGCTTACTTGGCGACTCGATCCACTCAACGGACATCACCACCGGGAAACGAAGAGCGGGCGCAGTAGAGGGGTCACTACGCCCTCGACAGAGACAAATTCCCCAGACAGCGAGACAAGAATCGCAGTTACAAGAAGATGTGGCGGCCGTTGAGGTGGAGCCCGTGGTAACGGGGGAAGAAGAGAGAGAGAGGATGGAAGCGAAGCATTGGACGGGAGCGTCCTATGGGCTGTAAGGTCCACGGAGGCTCATTTGGAAAATGAATTGACGGAACGAGATGGGGAGCGTACCAGACGATAGGTGACCACGGTACGACCAGCCATGGCAGCACTACGCTTTATGCGTTCAGCCGTAATGAACCGAACGATGAAGGCGGGCGTTCTTAAACGCAATAACGACGTAGTGGGGACGGGTATCGAGCTGCCGACGTCTGAGGAAGGCGAGGGAACGGGAGTGCGACTTGGTAATGAACTGAGTAACGAGCCGATCGAGCAACTAGGAACCATGGCCAAGATGCGAGTGGCGATCGAGCGAGTGAAGAGAGACGAGAAGAAACGACGAGTACAACGCGCCCGGCGAAAGAAGGAAGGCGTAGTAGACGAAGTTAGTGTAGCGGTACCAACGCTACGTGTTAAACAGCAGGCGCGACGTCAACTGCAAGAAGTCGTGGCCAGGGAGGCGATGGAAAAACGACGCGAGAAGTGACAGATGCGCCAAGGACAAGGACCAAAGCGTCAGTGAGTTTAGTGCAGCGTAATGTATCGCTAGCAGCTGAGGAAACGGAGGCCTTGGAAGCGGCTGCTGAAGACGTACTACCGACCGCCATGATGATGGTCGAAGACGAGAAGGTGCCCATCAAGATCGACAGTGGAGCCCGATACTCCGTCGCTGGCACCGACTGGATGCAGCGTGGTGAACGCCTTCACAAAGACGCGATCGGCAGATTCGTACTGGATGTAGTGGGGTCTGGGTGTTCGTGATGAGGAACGCGCACGGTCAAGTGATCGAGATCGAGGCGTGCATCGTAGAAGGTTGCACCGACGAGTTCTAAGTGGGTGTCGATTTTATGGGTCGTCACAAGGCGAGTATGGATTTCGTATGGTACGAAGTCAAGTACTGTATTAGGAACGAGATGGTGGTCATACCGTTCCGAACAGCCACGGGGGATGGGACTGTGAAGGTCGCGGCGGTTCGGTTGGTCAAATGGTCAGAACTCATGAGGAGTGCTGTCACGCCAATCGAATTAGTAGTGGCGGCACCCGAAGGTGAGGTAGGCGTATTCATACCGACCAAACGATGTGGTACAGTATTGATAGCGGCTACAGTCACTACGGCGAAGAAGGGTAAGGTGGTAGTGCCTGCCATTAACGTCTACGGGGGCGCGTGAAGTTGACGTCTAAACAAGAGCTCGGTACGTGGGT
>JAIKVB010000884.1:0-18109 GCA_024679045.1 Phytophthora brassicae
TTACGCTATCTCATCTCCGATCTCCCACACACAGATTGTCTCTATGACTTCGAGGTGTTGCGCTCCTACACGTTTATAGCATCCCTATTGTGTATGTGTCGGAGGCAGGGCTCCCAAAATAATATTTATATTTATTTCGGTCGTGAAACCTGATACATAACGCTATTGTATTCGTACTGCGTGTACATAAATTATTGGAAAGCTTCAGTCTGGGAAATAAATAGCTGAATAACTTCATGATTAAAAATAAAGAAGATAGCTTTCATTACAGCCTCATCAACAGTACGGGGTATGCTTGCGAACCGTGCCGCAAATACATCGATGGTATTTTAGGATAACCTCATCGTACTCGTCACGGTACGGTTTGAAGAAAAATCCCACCACTTGGCTGGGCTTGAAGACGGTGCGTGGGAAGATTTACCATGCTGATAACGGTGGTTGATACTGTACTACAGTAGTAGTAAATGTTGGATTTGGTGGAAATACTTGGAGTTGCGACTCCCGAGTGAACTCCACCAATGCCTTGTATAGGGTTAAATTAGGATGTTCTAGAAAGATCGAAGGTAGCGATCTCGTCCCGAGAAGGACCCTGACTACTCCAAAAGCAATCCACTGACGAGGACCCTGACGGGGCGGGGGGGGGAGGGCGAAACGCGTCTGGTACGCGCTTAACAGGCAGTCATTTTATCTCTCCATCACGTAGTTCCAACAGGTTATGAGCCCAATACTACGTGCATTCTAGCTTGCGAAGGTCCATTGGGGAAGATAAACAAGGTCAACAGCGTACACGTGCCAAGACCCGAGAAGGACAAGATGCAGACAAGCATAGTATGTTGCTGGGCAATGACGTCGAAGACTCCCATGATATGGCAGACGTTGGATGTGCTCGTTGGAAACGGCGGTGATGTCGATGGTGCTCGCTACAAGAGCCCAGTGGTCGACTCCAGAATCGGCGTAGGCGTGCGAACTGCACTCTGCGGGAGTGTGGAAGGTGTGTGAGTTGAAATTGACGGACCGGGTAAGGTCAGGATGGAAATATGGGAGACTAGCTTCTAGGGGAGTTCACGACGCTCAAGGTGAAGAAGAACACGGTCATGTTGGAGAAACACAAGCTGTTGAAAGGGCGGTCGACACAGCGGATGCATGCAAATTACGACGGTGGGAAGGTGGATACGAGGGGGGGGGAGTGTTGGATTTAGTGGAAATACTTGGAGTTGCGACTCCAGAGTTATGTTCGGTGAACTCCACCAATTCCTATTATAGAGTAAATTAGGATGTTCTAGAAAGATCGAAGATAGCGAGCTCGTCCCGAGAAGGACTCTCACTTCATTTATAAGCAGCCCACTGACGAGGCCCCTGGCGGGGGGCCGAAACGCGTCTGGTACGCGCTTAACAGGAAGTCATTTTATCTCTCCATCACGTAGTTCCAACTGTATATTGACAAGTGACAGCCCCCACTTGATAACATCTTGAAACCGAGGAATGGGTCAGTAGCCATTTTGTATCGCCCAAAACAAAATAATGTGACGTACTTTATACTTCGAAGTACCATAAATTATGTTACGTGATGTGGATCAGCAATATTTTTTTTATGAATTTGGGGATATTTGGGAAATAAATATACTGCTTTTATTTATTGCAGTAACTTCATCGTCAACATATTTTTCGAGACCCCTGGTCGGAGCTGTTGGTTCCTAAGCTACGATCTATGCATCGATGGTATTCGCGCTATCTACGCGACGGTGTAGTGACTGACAAGACGGAGCTAAAGGAAAGTATACCAAGTGGCCGAAAGAGGTGTTAAAGTTCGTGGAGGCGCATATAGAAGATCATACAGCGTTTTGCTATGCACGCGATGGCATCTGTGCAAGACTTTCCCTCCTTAAAACGGTATTTACTTCGACAATCTACCGCGCTCTCAACTTCAACTTACAGGCTGGCCTTTCGAGTACTGAGGTCGGATGTAGAGGAAAGGTATAGTGACAAAGCATCAGCTGGAGCTCAAGATTATCGACCCCTAGCCATTCAGGGTCCGATTTTTCGTATCGGTCAAGTACGATATCGGACGTAAAACGATGGGGCAAAATATCTGCAAAGCAGAATACAATTTACTGGATTAAAACTTGCATTTAAGAGTGGAACGACGATAAGAGGTGTCCGATCTATTATAAAGTAGTGCTGAATATGTCGAGCCTGTTTCCAGCAACGAGATGGAGGAGTTGACGGCGTTGTTGGCGAAGTGGGAGGGCGCTGTTAGTGCTTGTGAATATATGGCAGTATACGAAGATGTGGCTTGTGCACGAACCTGACGTAATTGTCAATGAAGAAGAATTTAGTGTTGGATGTTCGCAGGATGAGGAGGAGGAGTATCCAGATCCTATCATCCAGCTCGCATTTGCATGGAAACACTGTATGATACTATCTGCATTTTTGCTGCAATGTGGAAAGAAGAGAACGAAGGGCTCTACTGACAATGACGGATCTGGCTCGCTGAAACCTGGTCTCCAGCGTCACTCATAAGGACGGCAAAGCGACAGATGACGGATCTGGCTCGCTGAAACCTGGTCTCCAGCGTCACTCATAAGGACGGCAAAGCGACAGCAAACTACGCCGACGTTTTTATGCTGACGACCACCAACAGGGTTCCATGTAAACAGGTTTTACTGTACCCGTAAACCGGAAAGTACTGGTGTTTAAGAACCTTTTCGTTTGACCAGGAAGGATACATCTATTCATCGCCCACCTGTATGTCGTCATCTGAATCCACCTCGTCGATTTCCGCTTCAATGGAACACTGGCGCGAAAACTATTCATTCAGATCTGCTGCTGCGATATCAGAAATGCGCACATCCTCTTTCATATAACCGACTCTCGACTTCTAGAGTCAGTTTTGTACCCACTTCTGTCGGCCGTGACTTCTTTTCTTCTTGCTGTTTCCGTTTTTCTTGAAGCACTGCATTATGATCTTCGGCTTGTTGTGGAGCAATTTGAGCACTAACGTACGTGACTCTTAGCCTAAGAGCCGGGTGGCAACGAGGATTATATTATTATGTTTTACTACAGGTTATAAAGTAAAACCTGCGAAATTTAAACTTGACCAACAGGTTATTCTAAAACTAACTGTCAGGAGTGGTTTTCTGCTATCCCCATTTCGAACGTTGCCTGTTTAAAGATGAGAAAGCTCAACCCTGACTCCAACGAGCCACCTGCTGCAGCATCAGCGGGGAAGAAGAATCCAGGTACTTTGCGCAGGTTTATTACATCGCTGTCCAACTGGGCCATTAAGCCGATTTTGCCAAGCGCCATGATACTTTAGAATGAGGAAGCTGAGACAGACGTTCGTTCTTGAGCAGCGCCCTCGTGACCACTGCTATTAATAACAATAATCCCGTGTCTTTCCGTCTTTAAGATAACCGATAAATAAAATGCTAAAAAATACAGATGCTCAATTCCGGGTCGGTTGCAAAAATGTTGAGGTTTTTGTGGCCAGGAGTGATAATGATCCTGCGCTTCTTCTAGCTGAGTTTTAAAAACATGATCCTTCGCATAAACTTGGCAATCCCCTCGCAGTAAACTGGAAAATCCAAAAGATATTCAAAAGGATAGTCGGCCGAGTACGCAGAAGTCTTAGTTGCATTTCGAGTATTTCTGGTTGCAGCAAAATGTCTTTCACAAAATGGTGCAGCGTGTGTGCAGCAACCGAAAAACAATTTGGTCGATAGATTTTTGAAAGAATATCCCAGGCTTTTTGTGTGCGCTCACACTGTCAGTACATACACCCACTATTAAAGTGCTGCATGATTTGATCACGCGCACAGTATCTTTCGCAATTCATTCAGCGGTGTGACGCTGCTTACTGGTGGCTACATTGATCACGCGCACAGTATCTTTCGCAATTCATTCAGCGGTGTGACGCTGCTTACTGGTGGCTACAGATTCCAAATATAACGATGCAGATCGGGTGACGTGCATGTAGTTACAGGGTCACCTGTCACCTTAGTCCATGAGGTGACAGGGTGAGACATGCCATGGATTAGTCCTGCAGAAGGTGATGGTCGATATTGAGCTTGAGGTCAGTATATCAACTATTAAGTAGGCTGTCACTAAGCTGCTTACGGTTTGGTATGTGAATTCCGGGGCGGTACGCTCGGAAAGCTTTAAGTACGTATGGATTCTCAATTCGTTGAAATGGGGTGACATTCACGAAAAAGTGCATGGCAATGTTCTTTCACGAGATTTTGGTCGCAACGAGAAATTTCAGGGAGCCGATAATCTCTAAGGCTTGTTTGGTGAGTGACATTAGTATGGGGGGACGTAAGTGAGACCGCCACATCTGTCCTCGCTCTCTTTGTAGAACAAAATCGTGTCCGCCTGTCTTCAATGTTTGCACCCGTCATAGCACCTTTAAACTGAAGACACTTGTTCAGAGGAATAACTACTTGCTTCGTCTTTGTACCAAATGAGTACAGTGCTTGCATACAACTGTGAGCTTGCGCTTTGGAGAAGTTTCGTTGGTAAATAAATCCCATATCGGTGAACATGGACGGCTTGAAAAACAGCGATGTGTACTGCCTTCCTTCGAGCGTACGCATTCAACGAAAACAAGTCTATCAAGCAAGATTACCCATCAGGGCACATCAAAAAGTGGAGGTGCTCTTCCGAGCTTTATGAGTGGCAAGTGACTTTAACAAAAAAACGAGTCACGAAGCGCGCGGACACAAATATTTCGTTCTGCCCTCAGGAAAATTGATTTGTGAGCTCATTGAATCTGTCTCATTCCTCCAGTTTGACTCTGTGAAAAATTGCTCTACCGTGGTGCTGGTCGAACTACCTGAATTTAAAAGTGCTATTGTAAAAGGTTTGAGCATGGGTTCGAGTGGCAACTGCTGTAAAAGCGATGACGACGTCAACGTTGAAACTCAACCGGCGATGGTGTACAGAGCAATAGCTTCAGCAAAAGAATCGATGGAGGAGAAAGTAAGCAAATACGACAAGCTTCCCGCCTTTTTGAGGTCCTCTCTGCATCAGAACCCCGGATCTACAGCATGCTGTCAGCTTGACAGTCAAAGTCGAGTCTTCAGGGCTTTTCTGCCAGTTAGGTCTCTAATTGCGAGGCAAGACAACTGGGTCCCATTACTGGAATGCGATGGCACTCACATGAAGAGCCCTCACTACAACGGCGTGTGTGTCCTACTGGTAGGGAAAGATGGAAACTATGGAAACATTCCTGCAGCTGTGGAAAACTTTGAATGGTTCTTCGCGAATTGCGTGGTAGCTGGCATCAAACTGGATAATCGAGCTGTATTCTCTGACAGTGGAAAGCAACGAGATGCGCAAACTCGTCTGCGTCGTTGTGGAATCCAAATCCATTTGAAGTTCTGCACGTTGCACATATTCTTTAACGTGTTCAACCCCTTTTGCGTTGTGGATCCGAATATTGAAAGCATAAGAGGGCTGGTCTTTTCGTTGCAAGCGACAACAACTCTCGCTGAATACGACGAAGTCCGCTCCGACATTGATATTCCGTTTCCTTCAACTCGATCCATCAAGGTCAATGGGGTCTTGCAAGCACAAACGGTATCCACATTCTTAAGAACGATTCATCCAAGGAGCTGGACAAAGGGTCTTGCAAGCACAAACGGTATCCACATTCTTAAGAACGATTCATCCAAGGAGCTGGACAAAGTTCGGCAACTCTACGATTACCCCATAAGAAACAGTAGCTGTTGAATCGCAATGGAACTCGCTGGAAGCATACGGCGGTTCGTGTCCATCGATGCTGGACGAACGCCCAGCGCGGTCGAATGCCAGAATAACACGCTCTTGCTGGCTGGAATTCGGACAATCAAGTATTCGATGCACTTGTCTTGTACTGTCAGCTCGTCGTAACGACGCTAGTCAAAAAGAAGGAGAACGCTCAAATCTGGAAAGCCGAGCGACACATGGTGACCCCACGCGCCGAAAAAATGTTCGACAAGCAGATATAGGCTGCCACAGCGAGTACCGTTTGCAAATATTCAAACTCGATCTTCCATGTCGATGATATGCTAAACAGCATCGATGACGAATGATTTCCAGGTCAAGAACTAGATCACGAACGTTCACGGTTGACTTGAGTAGGGGTGGGTGCACACGATGTCCCGATAGGCACCACTTGCGTTTGCCGTGTCGACACATTGTGGCTGCTGTCTACCGTCAGAGTCGTTCAGCAGTGTCCACATCTGGGGCATACAAGTTTTTTTCACCACGCGTATACCGCTCCTGCGTATGATCACGCAGTCGAAAACGCTACCGTCAGCATGCCATTCATCCCTGCCCGCTTTCTGATCAAACAATTCAACCCCCTCCGCTATACAATCAAGCTGGATCTTCATCTCGAGGAGCAAAACGAGACATCACCAGTCGGGAAAAGCGAATTTCCAGTAGAGGCGAGCAAAAGAGAACTCGGCCACAACCAAAACAGAAGCATGTATCTTCAAACTCTAACGAGCGACTTGCAATGGCCGTCGAGATTAGCGAGTTCTTTAGCAACGAAATCCGCACGAAACAAAAGAAGAAGCGGAATTTGTATGAATGCAGCCTGTGCGGGAAGGCTGAGCGTCACAATACGGCGAGGTGTCCAAACCGAGCGAAAGGTCTTGTGGACAATAAAGTTCATCATGGCATGTATATCGTGGGTTCATGGCCACTCGAGCTGATGCTGCAACGTCCGACTGAATATGCGGTGTCAACATATACAATAATTAGTAATCCGACGATCGTGAGTGAGTACAGCTTTTGATCTATTCGGTTTGGGCCTAGTGTCTGTGGTTTCCCTAAAGAGCGTATGCAGAACGAAGTCCAATTAAGGGCAGCTAATCATAATTTCTATTAGCATATATACCTTGTGTTGCGAATGATTACGCTCAGGCCGCCACGACACCTTTAAACAACATTCTCTCCGGGTTTGGGGGCACTGGGCTTTATTACCACGCCACTCACCTCCCCAGATGCGGATCGGGCAAATGTGTTCAACGACGTCAGGCAGCCCCGGGAGTCTTTTGCGTAGATGGGATCTACCTGTAACACTAAGGAAACACGTTATAATGATTTGCAGAAGAATGCTTAAACTGCTAATACATGCTCTCACATATACAACATAACAAATTTTGTCTCTGCTTGTTCATGGCATTCTTTTCATTTTGCTGAAGTACGTCTTCTCCTGCTTGCTTGCGTTGTTCTCCTCCTGGTCGCTCGTGTTTTTCTTGTCTTGAGCTCCATCTTGAGCCTGATCCGTTGTGGCTTAGAAGCAAGAAGCGATCTCTTACTCCAAGCCAGTCTACGAGTGAGAATGTATAAGTCGATAATCCTGCGCCCCGTCCCAAACCACATGGCAATTCTAGGAAATGTTGATGTTTTTGTGACCAGAAGTGATAATGATCCAGAAGCGCAATCCGATGAAAATATTCGCAAACTAGCACTTCCTGGTGATATGAGATGGGGGTCGTACAAGTCTTGTTTCGAAATACTTAAATACTTGTACTGTCGGAAAAATAACTCTATGAACTAGTCATAAGCTCGCGTTTGTAACAACTGGAACAGCAGCTCAGCGTGGCAAGCGAGAAAAATCACTGCTACTATTACGGATTCTGGTTCCCAACTTGAACAAAACTCTCAGCATACTTACTTAACTTGATTGAGCGAAGACTGAAAATTTTCAGGGTGATATTGTCCCGCTATCTGATGTGTACTACGCATTTTAGCATAAAGACTGAAAATTTTCAGGGTGATATTGTCCCGCTATCTGATGTGTACTACGCATTTTAGCATCTGACAGACGAGCTGAATGTTTTAAGTAGTTTCTCTATTGCCGAGAAAGGGTATTTAAGTCCGCGAGCAAGATATAGATCCAACTTCGTGTGCAGAAAAGTGCATACATATTGCGTACATGATCGATCCTCGTTGCATAGGCTATGAAATGGAATCTGACACAGTTGATCGATATGAAGACATTATTGTGGCCTTTCCAGAGAATGATTCACCACCATGTGCGCCTGATCCGGAGCGAAGTAGAAAAAATGAGCATCAAACTAACTCAGTTTCAAGCGTACAACCACGACCTAAATAAAAAAGGAGATAAATCGCAATTTATACGACCAAAACACGGTACATACAGGCTTCGTGGGACATAGAGTCGCACATTTTCCACAAATACTCTATGGACCCATTCGTACACCATACATAGATTTTAAGATTAAATGAAATGATGGCTTTTGTGTGGAATTCGTGCGACAAATTTAGTACAATTTATAGAGGAGTCTCATTGGCCAGATAAACTTTTGCCATGGGCGAAGAAAATCACACCCACAGCGCTGCTGCAGTTCGCGCCGCTTCCATATCATCCAGTACTTAGACGGCATACGCCTCCAATCTTAACGTGATGTCTAGATGGATAAAGCACAACTACAGCGATTCGGAGCGCTTTTTCGACGCTTGCGGATCAATTGATATCAATCAGTTCACTAAAGATCATTTCGAAGCGTTCCTTATCTCAAGGATGAATGACAAAGTCAACACTTTCAAAGTCAGCACGCTTAGCGGCTATAGAAGTGACATCAAGCATCTATATCGGAGCAAAAGACTTCCCGTGCCAACATAGTATGACGAAGAGCTCAAAACAGTCTATGCGGGGATGATGCGACTCGAGGCCGAAGCTATACAGTCTGGTGGAATTAAAAGGTCGGGGAAGATGCCGTTGAATTCCTGGTGGCTTTCTGTCGCACAAATTCTGAATACAATTGATTGTCGGCTTAAAGAACTAATAGAAAAGGACAAGTCCGTATACGACGTATAAGATGATTGAGCGCTATTTCAAGTTGCGGTGTTCTCTTGATCTCAATGACGACGATAGTGTGTCGTTGGTGCCGACGCGACGTCAAGAAAATCGTCTGAAGAGTCTGCTCGGTCAGCTGGGCGATTTTCAGTCAGCGACTAGGAAGCTGCAAGATGACAGCGTGACGCTTCTCGATGTGCGCGACATATTTGATGCGCTCATTGAGAGAGGGTGAGTTCTCATTGAGAAGAACTCGATGGTTAGCAAGTACCGCGTTGCCGACGTTTTGATCGTCAATGACCCTAAGTTTGAAAGCGCATGCGTTTTGGTATTGGCAGATAAGCTCGATGATCTCATGGAGGATCAACAGCTGATGCTACACCCGTTTGAGACAGTGTCTGCAGATGATCCAGCTATGGCGAGCAATGTAATCCATCAAGGCTTCGCCGACAAGGTTCTTTCGGCGATGAAGAAAGAGCGGACTACGCGAAAGCAGTTTGGAGCGGTACGTATCAACCCAGCAACGTCTAACATTGTTTAGAGGCTCTTCAGCATTGCGAAGCATACACTGTCGCACCACCGACAGCGTATGCTTCCAATGCACCTCGAGTCAATCCTTTTCCTCAAACTGAACAGACGCTACTGGAGTGCGAGTACGGTTGCCAAGGTTGTGCACGCCCCGTAGACATTTCCATTGAAAGTAGTGATGACCAGCAATACAACACTTTTCGTCCCAATAACTTACGTTTTTTGTTACTCGAAGCGGAATAGTTTATTTCCTGTAGCGTCTGCACTTATATTACAATATTATTTTTTGTTACTCGAAGCGGAATAGTTTATTTCCTGTAGCGTCTGCACTTATATTACAATATTATTATTGGAGGGCCTGGGTGGTATCACGTGCAGCGTCAGAGCGTATTTTCTCGGCCCGTGACTTCATTCACAGCAAACTGAGAAATGCGCTAAGAGCACCTAAGGCGGAGAAAAGCTGCTAAACAATAAAGCAAACAACAACTACAAGAGAGAGCACGCAGAGAACGAAGAATATGAATAAGGCCCCTTCAAAGTAGTTTATACTGGGTTTTACAAGTTTAAACTAACGTTAGAATAAAACCGCCAACCTTTTTCAAAAAACATATATCGATACCCTGCTCTTAGGTACACCGTTTACTCTAATTAGTCGTGCCATGACTAATAATGGTTTACGATTTTTCTTGGCACAAACCGAACTTTTAATCAGCTTTTGCTACAACACTTCTTGTTTGTTGTGTAATGCAAGACCATGATTTGCTTCGGCTTGCCGTGATATACTCAAATCCACCGTATTTACGCTCTTTTGAGCTCTTTAGGATTTTTTTGTCGGATGAGGTGACACGAAAAAGGGCAGAAGCGTGACTAATTTCGAAGCGCGATAGAGTGAACGGTGTACTCTCGAGTGAGGATAGCGTTCCTTGATTATGCGCGCGATGTCTTTCGTAGCCTCCAGAGCGTCAGCGGCATCCAGCTTCTCCCGCGTCTCCTGAAGGATGCTCGCCGTTTTGCGTTGGGATAAATGAGGCAGCGCGTTAGGCATCGCCAGATGAATGGCGCGTGTCTAGTTTTTGGTCATACCGGTAGCCAGTAACCAGTACTAAGTA
Source organism: Phytophthora brassicae (assembly GCA_024679045.1). Taxonomy (NCBI): domain Eukaryota; phylum Oomycota; class Peronosporomycetes; order Peronosporales; family Peronosporaceae; genus Phytophthora; species Phytophthora brassicae. Next base: position 10,450 of record JAIKVB010000884.1, read on the forward strand.
TGACATCAGTCAAAATGTATCGATAAGATTGTAGATGTCTCTTATATGCGGAGGTTGAAGAGAGATGAAATGGAGAGATATGATTGGACACTCTTACTTGACGCTGTCTCCAATAAGCGGAAGAAGAGAGAGCCCTAAAAATACTGGTGCTCACCAAACGGCGTCAGCTAATTCTTACTCTCGTCCATTAAGCTGTGGTTGAAAGTCTCCGGATTTTAAAATGCCGACCAAAATGCCGCTCATAGCACAAGTCTCTCAAAAACATCGTGACAAAGCCAAGAAGTATGCTGTCAGTCCAATCATCGAAGTTTCCAGTCCTTACAAACATCAGGTGATATCTAAACAACGAAATAAAACGCGAAATAGTGAGGTTGAGCGTGTCGATCCCCCAAGATCGGAGAACTCAAAGAAGTATTACGAGTATGAAAAAGCCCTACGAAGACGCGATTTCCGTCAGGTTTTATGGATGATTATGAACGCAGATATCCCTGCAAATTACGAAAGCAGAACTGGAGAAACTGCGCTACTTGCGGTCGTCGCAGCAAAAGATAGAGACGCTTTAGCAACTTTGATGAAATGGTACGACTGTCACTGGAATTGTTAGTAACTTTTACTAATCGTTATTGTGTTTGCTCAAATGTTAGCGGAATTTCTATTGACACTCCAAACATGAAGGGGTACACGCCACTAATGAAAGCAATTGCAGTTGCTGTCCCTGAGCAAAATCGTATGCTAAAAGAGAAAATTTTACGGAGTTTACCTCGTAACAACATCAAAGAGCATGAAGGGAGTGAAGATATCCAAGGTCTTAACACTGGAGCCTACGATAACGATATTATTCAACAAGTACTCGCGTATGAGCCTACACTACTGCAAACTGATCATTCTGGACGTACCGCGCTTGACTGGGCTAAACTTACAGGTAATACACAAGCTGCGTTCTGGTTAGAGAAGCGTCAAAAAGAGAAATCTCTTCAGCATCAAAGTCTTGCAGATTGCCAAGAACGAGTTAAACAGTGCATGGAACTTCTACATCGTCATGAACATTATATCCAATGTATCACTCAGTTAATTGCGCCGCAATTCTTCAATGAAGACGAGCTGATTGTATTTCTTAAAGGAACTACAATATCATCGATTGAGTTTGAAGATGCGCTCAATGATCTTCAGAAAATGAAGGACACGCTTATGTTTCAGTCGAAATTCTTCATTAACCTTGAGACTAAAGAAGGTTGGACTCCATTGACAAAATGTGCAGCTTTTGGGTATCTCGCGGGTGTTCAAGAGTTAATTGCAATGGGTTCAGATCTTCACTACGAGACGAGACTTCGACACACTGCAATGACTTGGGCTTGTTACTGTGGCCATGAGGCAGTTGTTCTTCATTTACTTCGGATTGGAGTTGATTTGAGTCAAAAGACACGAGATGGGAAAACAGCACTTCTTCATGCTATCAGCAACTCAAAAGTTCAAATTGTCCATCATTTGCTTATTGCTCAACGTGTTCAATGTCTTCCAACCAAGCCAATTGATACATTCTCTAGCGAAATCGTTAACTCCACTGACTCTCAATTAAAAGTGAAGTCTATCCCAGCTGATAACATGATAAAGGAGATTAAACACGTTGAAACGGAATGGCACGTAACATTTTTAAAGAAGATTCAGTGGAAGGATCAAACCGGTAACGATGCTATTAAACTTGCACATATTACACTCGAACTAGCAAAGCTGGAGACTAATGTGAGCGATATCGAAGAGTTATCTGCATTTCAAGTGTATCGACAAGTGGAAACAGCGATCAAAGATGCTGAAGAGCACAAAACTTATGTAGATAACCATGCTGACCGTACCAAACTGACTCTGTGTCATCATACCGGATGTACCTTTAGGACTTCCAAGGATGTTTTGTCTACACATGAGCTACATCATTGCATGAAACGCACAATCACCTGCGAGAATTGTAGTACGACGCTCATTTCTGAAAATCGCAGTAAACACGATACAAATTTCTGTCCAATGCGACGAGTGTCGTGTACCAATTTCCAGTATGGATGTCATGAGCAAATGCTGTTTCAAGATCGCGATATTCACCTTAATCATCACTGCCGAAAACGAGATTTACAATGCCGTCTCTTGTGTGGAGCAATCGTACCATTTGATGAGCTTGATAACCATGAAAACACACAATGTCCTTTACGAATAATGACGTGTGAGGAGGGATGCCATGCCACTTTCACTGCAAATGTTGCAAAGAGACACCGAAGGCATGAATGTGTTAAAAGAACGGTGTTTTGTACTAAAAAAGATGCAGGATGTGCAGTTATGGTGAAAGTTGAAGACATGGTGTTCCATTTATCTACGCTATGTGAGCTAAGAGAACTGCCTTGTAAGTGGAATTTAAACGGCTGTGAAGAGAAAATTGGTGGTGTTTCTTCAGCAAGGTATAATCATGAAACAAACGAGTGTTTGTATCGCCTAGTGTCATGTAAGAATGGATGCGAGTTAACCGGCCAATTACTGGCCTGCTTTACTGAGGAACACTATCAGTGGCAATGCATTCTCGAGGAAAAATCTTGTCCTAATAAGTGTACTAACCCCTCAATGCCATCAAACGTTTTTCATCTTCCTGAGCATTTAATGATGGTTCATCATCTACCAGATGCCGGTGATTGCTCTTTGAGGAAAACGTATTGTCCAATAGATCTATGTGGTAAGCATATTCGTTTACCTGACTCACACCAAGAAGACGTCAGTTTATTGATGAGCGGCGATCGAAAAATGGCTCAACTGAAAAATCGAGCGATTAGTCTACAAGCGATGCAAGAACGCGTTCGCAAGTATAAAATCTTTCTCTCTCAGTTGAGTTTAGTACTGAAAACTTGTGGAAACGAGACCGAAGTTGTGCTTGAGACGTATACACGACAAAAGACGGTGAGATTTCTTGTAAAGTGGCTAAACGAGTGTCTAAAAAGGTTAATACGAGACTGTGAAATGACTGAAATTCAACAACAAAAAACAACACGCGTTTGTCGAATTTTGACGTTTGATTCGAAAAAAGCGCAACATTTGATTGAATTTCCTGATGGAAACTCGCTATGGATGTCACTAGACCGTCGTGAATACAGTGTTATTCTACCTCAGACTTTCAATACTGTGGATAATAATCTTCAAGACTTTCAATGTGGTTTATTAGAGGCCGGTACGTTGACGACTCACGCTGAAATTTGCTGCCATCGACTGTTAAAATGTCCATTAAATTGTGGACAGCGACTACCAGCACATAGTGTGGAGGTTCATTTGTCTATGGGTTGCAATTTGCGCAATAGCAAATGTCAACTCGGCTGTGGTGAAGTGATGGCTATTGAGTTGTTAGCCAAACACGAACAAGAAGAGTGTACACTTCGCTCCGTATTCTGCAAGCACTGTCATGTATTATTTCCAGTACAAACCATGTCTTTGCATCTGGATAAAGAGTGTCAACATCGTCCACGAAGTTGCAAATTGGGTTGCGAAATGAAAGTTTCCTGGATTGATGCAGTCGATCATGAGTTGACCCACTGTCCAAAACGTTTTATTCAGTGCACAGTTTGTGACGCAGCAATTTGGTTTTGCGAACGAGAACAGCATGAAAACAGTGAATGTCCCTTGCGAGTTTGTGGCGCTTGTGAAGCTGGTTGTGGTCAATGTTTGAGATATAATGAAATCACGCACCATCTTCTCTTCAGCTGCACTAAGCGACTCATTGACTGTCAACAATGTAAGCAGCAGATGCCATTTGAATCCCTAAGCGAACACCTCACTTTGTTATGTGTGCAGCGAACTGTAAACTGTCGAAAAGGTTGTGGATTTAGCTTAAAAGAAGTTGAGGCTGATACTCACGAGAACGACGAATGTCCGAAACGTTTGCTATTCTGTGAAAATCAGTGTGGTTTACATGTTCCTAGCTGCGGTATGGACCAACATTTAAGCTCCAAGTGTTCAATGCGAGTTATGCAGTGCCCCACAGGCTGTCGAGAATGGATTTTCGCTTATCTCTTTGAAGATCATTGGAAACGATGTCGACAGCGACTTGTTCCTTGTGGTGTTGGTGGGAAATTGTGTGCTCGTCCTCTTCGGATATGGCATAAAGGCAGAAAACTAGTGCGTTGTGCAGTTCACGGAGAAAATGCTTTGCTTTGGGCTGTGAAAGGTCAGGATATTGACCTCGTTACGTATTTGCTACAAAATGTGGATGCATCATACGCTGTTGATGAGGAATTTGCGAATGGATTTTCTCCTTTGGTACTGGCAGCTTCACTCCAAAATGTGAATTTAGTTCAACTTTTACTCCGATTTGGAGCTGACGTGAATTTCGAGACGTCTCGAGGTAGAACTCCCCTATCAGAAGCTTGTATTGCTCAAGACCCTGTTATTGTGAGATTATTAGTTGAGAATCGAGCAAATGTCATCCACACAAACCGTCAAGGTCGAAATGTGAATTTCGAGACGTCTCGAGGTAGAACTCCGCTTTCAGAAGCTTGTATTGCTCAAAACGCTATTATTGTGAGATTATTAGTTGAGAATCGAGCAAATGTCATCCACACAAACCGTCAAGGTCGAAATCTGATTGAAATGGTCCACGAATATGCGGCTTCCAAGCAAAATAATTCTCAAAGTGACTCAAAATGGGAAGAAATTATTCAGATTCTGGAAGAACAAGCAGCACTGGAACGAGACCAACGAGATCCAACTCTCAAAGTGGTTCGAAATGGGAAGAAATTATTCAGATTCTGGAAGAACAAGCAGCACTGGAACGAGACCAACGAGATCTGTTCCTTGCAATTGGATGTTCTCACTATGAGTACATCACTCAGTGTTTCAAGTACAGTTTGAAACCAAGCTACTTAACTGCTATTAACCCCATCGTGGAACTTGAAAAACTCGTAAATGTTAAAGAAAAACAGGGGACAGCCATGTGTTTAGAACTCGATGAAGCTGTTCAAGTATTTAACGAGAGCATCGCAGAAACAGAAGCGAAACGAGTGAGTGCAATTCATTTGACGTCTCAGGTTGACGATAGTTGTCGTCGCTTACAGAACGTGGAAAACGCGGAGGAAGCATCAAGTATCGATTCCAATGCACTAGAAGCTGATATGCTTGCTATGATCCGAGAGATTACAGCACAAGATATAGCGCAACTTCTTAATTCCCATGTACCTTCCGAAACGTCTTTCGTGGTCGTTAAAGCGCTCTCGTTACTCTGTGGTGCAGTTCCTCGAGGACGGCGCAATGCAACTGAGTATACAGATATCGAATGGTGGAAAACAGCACAAGCGCTGCTGATGGACCGAAGTCTTTTGCGTCGTCTTCGTGGCTACAAACAACAAGAGATTTCTCCCGATGTCATGTCGAAAGTACGTCGGGAATGTCTAAAAGCACCTGCGTTTGCTGCTTGTGCTGCAGCTTTTAAGCAAAACCGAACAACTTTTCTCAGTGAAGACGCTAACGGGGCAAGAGAACGTAGTGCAAACAGCCAGATTCCTCCAGCTGAATCACTTCGTGGAGACATTGTCGGCATTCTAGCAACTTGGATCCAAGGAGTTGAAATTGAGTACAAAGCGCGATCCGAACGCCAAGTTCTTGTAGAGCGCAAACGTCAATTGGAAGTTGCGGTCACTGCAACACGAGAGAAGCAGCAACAGGCGAAATTTGAAGCTCAAGTTGAAGCTCGTTCGCTTCCAGCACGTCAAGAAGAGCTGGAAATTGTACGTCACCAATGCGATGTCGCTATGAAAGAACTCGAAGTGGCCAAGAAGCAGTTACATACTTACAAACTACTAAATTATGCAGCATTAAGTGGCCACACACCCTTGACTTTTGCCTGTGCAGTGGGGAATGAAGCTATTGTACACATGTTACTATCACACGGAGCTAGTAGTGGACATCCGTTTGAGGAACAGACTTTGTGTGCTTCGTTTATTCAAGTTTTGGTCCGTGATTTTCAATACCGAAAGAGATTTGAGAGAGAACGTCGTCAGGGAATCAGTCTTGGAGGTGTTAAACCTCGATCTGATGCAGCAATAGAAGCTCTTGTTCGAAACGTGGCTCACGCTTTTATCGTTGGACATTTCAAACGTAAACTGGAGCAGTTTAGACAGACACATCGAGTCGCTCTTCACGAAGCGGTTGTCAATGGAAACCACGAAATTGCAGCTATTTTATTAGCAAAAGACGCAAAACTATGGCAGAAGACGTATGTTTTACCTGAACGTGTGTATCCTGGAGCTCTACTCGAAGGAATTGCTCCAGTAGCGCAGAATGTACACAATGCTGTAAAACACCAAGGCAAATGGAAATTACACCCGCTTGTAAAGGAAAAACAGAGTGCTAAAAGTGAATTAGTGAACACAGCAGAACGCTTAGACGGACCACTGACACTGAAAGATACTTTGAATTGTGCTGTAAAATACTACGATAGTCGTGTTTTTAAAGTTTCAACAGGTTGGGAACCTCCAAACGTGACATTTTACTCTTCTACCGTAAATTTCGTCGACGAAATGTTAGGAAAACGAGACGCTGAGAAAAATCGATGGCAAACAGCACTTGTGAGTCGACGAAATGTACTGAAAAAGACAACGGAGCTGAAAGAAAAACACAATTTACTTGAGAAGGCTATTAGTTCGCGAGATTTCGTTGCGGTTTCCCGCCTACTGGACGATGGAGCGTTTGCAGACTACGAGACGAGTAATTGTGGCTTGTCAGCACTTATGGCGTCTTGTATTGAGGAGGTATATGTTAGAAATGAAGTAATTGTGGCTTGTCAGCACTTATGGCGTCTTGTATTGAGGAGGTATATGTTAGAAATGAGGATAATAAGGATGTCTTGGCTGTGGAATTTCTATTAGATCGTACTATGAACCGTCCACTTGTGAATTTTGAGAGCTCTCGTGGCTTAACCGCATTAAACACTGCAGCGTTTTACGGGACGATGAAATGTGCTCAAGTGCTAATTAACCGTGGAGCAAGTCTAAATCTTACCTCTCGACTCAGTGGCCGTACAGCTTTAATGGTGGCTGCAGACAACGGAAAAGAAGCATTCGTTCGTTTTCTCTTGTCCTGTCCACAAATCAACGTCGTTTTACAAGATTCGAGCAAGAAAACCGCTTTGGACTATGCGCGTAGTCGAAGTTTTGTTACAATTACAGGAATGATTAGTGAAGCAATGACTGGTAGTCGTGGACGAATGGTGAGTGCAGTCTCAGGTTTGTATGGTGTTTGCAAATGGGGTTGTGGCTTCATGACCCAGTTCGAGGACCATCTCGTTCAAAACGCAAAGATAGTAAAGGATATCAATCCTCTTGACCACCACGAACTTCACCAATGCCCTAAGCGCACCATTTCATGTCCAAATAATTGTGGCGAGGAGAATCTATGGGCTGAAGAGTTGAAAGATCACATTGAGGGTGTATGTGAACTTCGACTGGTCCGTTGTCCCAACCAGAAGTGCAAAGTTCAATTTACTGATCGAAATCGAGTGATTCATCTTCAAGATCAATGTGAGCAGCGTATGGTAGTGTGTGAGTGTGGCGAAAGTATGATTTATCAACGTAATGTTCTCCATTTACAGACTCAATGTCCAATGCGGTTCGTTCCCTGTCCACTCGAGTGTAAATCTCCGTCA
>JAIKVB010000885.1:0-18088 GCA_024679045.1 Phytophthora brassicae
CTTGGGCGATTCCACTAATAACTTGGATTTGTATGTGGTCGATTCGGTGAACCGCCCAAAATGTGCGAATTTGGACGGATTTCACAATATTAATCATTCATTCAGAATTAATACTTTTAAAAGACAGCAGTGATTGGCAAAAAAATATGCGGTCCGTGAAAACCTCGTTCATAAACCTTAAAAATAAATTGTCAATTTTTTACTGTCATATCAATTGGTCTGAATCAGTTTTTGGCGAACAACAAAAAAACGACACAGTCATTTGATCAATTCCTAAACCATACGGGAAAACATATGGTCCATTGTTTTGCTCGACGGTGCGGCTCAGGCAAAATCAAATCACCATCACTGCAGCATCTTTATTTTGAGAGTTCCTAGTAATCGCTATCGCTTTTGATTTTAGCAGATACAGGATTTGCATTATTTTATAAGGGTAGTTAATACTTATCGTTAAGTGGCAGATTGTGACTTACTAGAAGATGCGACGCTTCTTTATTTCGGAGGGCTCTCCAGACGCGTTATACTGGGCTCGTGGTTGACCCAAGACACGTAGCAACCTATTTGCGCGCTCACCCGCGCACAACGGTGCATCCTTCTATCTGGGCGATGAAGTATTTATGAGCGCTCATGATCATGCTCCTCGCATCATCACTTTAATTCCTGCCCTTATCCATTCCAGAGATGGCCTGCCACCAAACGATCTATACAACGGCATAGAGGGAAGCCTTGCGGTCGTTTTGCGGGTCATTTCAAAAGTCTACTGCTAATATTAGCCGAGCTACAACGGAAACAATGTACACGTTAGAAGTCCTGGCTTCAACTATTATGGCCAGTACAATAGAATGGTTCAATTCCTGGAGGTAAGAAAGGAAATGGTGGTTTACACATAGGAACAAAATGACGTGGTGTACATATCATGTGCGAACCACCCACTACGAGCTGCAGCGAGATCCCAGTTCAGCTTTCTACCAAGACACGAAAGCCAAGTTACTTAAAGACCCGCCTCTCCTCGTCCCTTTTTGGATGAGCGGATGGTCATACACATATGCCCATTAATGAATTACGGTGTTTTACCCCAAATGCGTGGAAAGCAGTAACGCTCCTTGCTCACGTCACGAGGAAAAGTCAAATAGAGGAATGTTGAATTGGAAACACGTATTAATATTATTATTACGTGAAAGTTGGTAAGGATATGCCATGGAAGTAGTTAGAAGTGTTCATTTAGGTGTTGCAATCTCTTACCTTGGCGTACTCTCGACGCCTTCGCACCAACGTGCTATCCCACATTACCAATCATAATGAGCCGGCGGTCGAACCCGTCCGCGGACCACGGTACAACTCATTTTCCTACAGTCTTAATACATCCCTCACTCTGAATTTGGTAGCAGACAAGCCATGGCATCTTCGAAAAGAAAGGAAAATCAGTGAGCTCCACCCTCTGAACAATGCCAGATTCGGCTGAAGATGTAAATATGCTTTGTGTGTCTTTACGATGCAGGAACTCCCAGTGTGTGAACGGGGAGGAAATGGCTCGAAGCGGGAGACTTGTCTGGTTGACCGCAAGTCTGAAAGTGATGTATTGTAGCCACTAATTCTTACTTATGTAACTTTTACATATAACCTGAGTAAAACCTCATCGAGGGAAAAACCCCAGTTGAAGTAAGGCCATCGGCCATAACCAATATACCGGTCAGAAAACCGGTATCTTAGCAGCCCCATTTGCGTGGGGAAACCTTGGCACAGATGTCCACATGACTGTCCTCACCATACTTCCACGTGAAATAAGGTCCGCCTGGGTGTAAACCTCACACCCCAGATCTCTACTGACTCAGAGCGCATACCTAGTAGATTGCGTATCTTACAGTAAATTTCAGGAGATAGCGCTTTCGTCATAATGTCCGCTGGCATCTTGTCGGTGGGACAGTAATATATGTCAACGTCACCGCCTTGTTGTCGTTCTTGTACGAAGAAATACCGGATATCGTGGCACCGACCATGCGCGAGGATTCTTGGAGATTCTAATAGTTGCTTGATTGTCCTCACCAATCCTCACTGGACCAGTTTGACGGAATCCCAGCTCTAGTAGTACTTATTTCAGGTATAGTACTTCTTGAACAGTAGCAGTAGAGCCACATACTCAGCTTCAGCAGTAGATAGCGTCTCTATTTTCTGCAGTGAACTTCTCCAGGAGATTGGAGAGTTTCTAAACAGGTACGTCACATACCTTGACACTGAGCGGCGATTTTCGACATTATTCGCATAATCCGCATAACTAAAAGCACTTAGCGCATTCGCTAGCCCTTGCACTGACACTGTATTCGCTCACGACACTGAGCGGCGATTTTCGACATTATTCGCATAATCCGCATAACTAAAAGCACTTAGCGCACTCGCTAGCCCTTGCACTGACACTGTATTCGCTCAACGTAATGCTAAAGTCCTTAGTTCCACTTAGATACTTGAGTCCACGCAATATGTAGTTCCAGCGTCGCTTGCCAGGGTTCAGTAGATTTCTGCTTGCCTGTCGAACGAAACTCGCGAAGTCTGGTCGTGTGCTCATCACCAGGTACATAAAGCTACCCACAGCGTCCCTACATGGACAGCTCTCCATCTCTTTCTTTTCCTGTGCACCCACAGGGCAGTCACTCTCACTGAGCTTGTGTGCTGGGTCCTCAGGCGATCTCAACGGTCGACACTGAGCGAGCCTAAAACGACCCAACACTTTGGTCGCATACTTTTCCTGGTATACAAACACGATGCGTTGCAAATGCTTTCGTTAGGTAATAATCCCTTTATCACTAGTCTCGCCTTGAAGTGGTCCACTAACCCATCAGACTTGTACTTAATCAGAAAAACCGACCGGCTCTTCAAGACTCTTCTTCCTCTGGTCTTGGCACAAGTACCCATGTTACATTATTCTCATGATGCGATCTCACTGTCCATTGCTGTACCCCACTGGGCTGCTTCAGCACTTTGAACTACTTGCTTGTAACTTTTCGGTACTTGATAGCCAACAGAGCATACAAAAACTGCTCGTACTGAGGTATGCATTTGTCTCCACTGACAATATCCGCACTTGACTGAATACCCGACTGTATCCATCCAGAGAGAGAAATGCCACTCCATTTCCTCTCTTGTAACAACACGGACACTTTCGGAGTTTTACTCCTGACTATTGAGTTTGGCTCTGGTTGTTCAACAGGTCACGTTCTTCTTGTATTCGATCCTCTCGGTTTCCTTCTCTGGCGCCCACTCTCATTTTTTATCCCCATTTCCGTCCTCTCACAAACTGACCTTTGTCTTCCAATACACACTCCGTTGTGCCCACCACTTTAAGTAGAGCACATCTCCATGGATGCATCACAGCATTGCCTTCCGGAGCAACATCCACAAAGTGTCCCGCCTCTGACTGAGTGTGAGTATGAGGACGCAGGGCTCATGAACGTCCTTGGTGGGGAACGGGAACTCGACTGGTTTCTTCTCTGCGGGTGTAGATGCACGTTTCTGTTTCCTCTACGTCTTAACTCACGAGACAGGAAATACATATGACCGCTGTTATTATCTTCTTGTAGAGTTTGACTCAGTCGTCTGTCAACGTGGCTAGCTATGAATTGCTCGAATCACGTTACCGCTTGTTCATCAAGTACAGGAGGAGAACCACTTGGTCTTGGCGTTTCTACTGGACTTGACTGCACTACTTGTCCCCCATTATGAGAATGACTCCTCAGTGCGTCCACCGATCTTGGCGTCACCCCATCATTGGGTTCAAGGTTCTAGTCAAGATCAAAGTCTATCCCACCGACATGTTCGCCCACACTTCATGTACGAGGGTGATCAATCATTGGACTCACCTTAGCGCTACTGCGATTCACACCTTCACTTTGGTCTGAGTTCACTTCTATGGGGTTGTCCTCATTCATCTGTAACCCACGGGTTTGCGCTCTAGATGTATCAACCTGTTCCTGTGGTATAGCCTCACTGGCCCTCGGTACAGGTACTTCACTGACACTGGACGCTGGTATATCACTAACAAGTGTCCCTGTTGCCTCACTGGTGAGCCTCACTCGCTCATGCGTCACCGGTACCCAGTCAGTAGTAACACGTAGTCGTTCTCTAACCGGTGTAGCTTGTGGTTCACTGTCCCCTACTGCTTGCACTGGTGCCACATTTGCCTCACCGGCTGTAACTCCAGGTACTTCACTGACCCGGGTCACAGATGGTTCAATCGATCTTGATTTCTCCACTGAGAGGTCTAAACTTCTCACAGAATCTTTACTTCCATCCACAGCTCCACTTCCGCCACGTAGACGCATTTCACCGGTTACACCCCTGACCCTCCGAGTACCCACTGGTATCTTCTGGTCTGCATCAGTGTGAACTCTTGTCCTGGTAGCTGCTTGTTCTTCACGTAAGATTGCTTCCACTGAAGCAGCAGCTTTCTCTAGTTGTCCATCACAATGGTAACAACCACACTTTCGCTGCAGCTCGTCAGGTAATTCATTAGGGATTCTCGCTGGAAACTGCGGGAATTCTTTCTCATTGAAAGTGACGTCTCTGGAATGCACTACATCGTAGTCTAGTAGGCGCACTAGCCTATAGCCAGATCTGCCATCTTCGTCATATCCGACGGACATGCACTTTGCAGCATGACACTGAAGTTTGTTCATCTGGTGCACTGGTACCCACGCGTACGCAGCACATCCGAACGTACGTAACTTGTTCACTGAAGGTATATGTCTGTACGACATCGGGGAAGGTGATCTCATGTTCACTGCCGCACTCGGCGTAATGCTGATCAGGTAGATAGCTGTCATGACTGCCTCTCCCCACAGAGCACACGGGAGGTGTCCTTCAAACAATGTACTCCTCACTTTTTCCATAACCGAACGCATGCGGCGCTCCGCCATGCCATTCTGTTGTGGAGTGTAAGCTTGCGTAAAGCGAAAACGCGTTCCGCACGCTGCGATTACTCTTTCCATAACCGAACGCATGCGGCGCTCCGCCATGCCATTCTGTTGTGGAGTGTAAGCTTGCGTTAAGCGAAAACGCGTTCCGCACACTGCGATTACTTTAGCTAGTTTCTCGTACTCTTTTGCATTGTCACTCTGCACTCGCATGATCTCCTCGTCGTGCATAGCCACCACTGTGTATATGCAGGAGATTTTGATTTTTACACTTCTCCTCAGGTCCTCGTACACAGGATAGACCTCATATCTTCTCTTCATTAAAAGTGAACAGGTATCTCGTGTATGCGTCTACAAAAACTATGGAGTAACGGTATCCACTGAAAGTGACTATCGGTAATATACCGATATCTGTATAAAACACTTCACCAGGTCGTGTAGCCATTTAAGGTACGACATTACTAATAGGTAGTCTAGCCGCTTTAGCAAAGACGCACGACTCGCAAAAGAGATTGCTTATTTCAAACTTAGGAAAATTCACTGTTCCGGTCTCAAAGTAGGTCTTGTGCATCTATCGCATCGCATTCACACCTGGATGTCCCAACCTCCTATGCCACAACACAACTTTCTTAGTCTCATAACCTCCCTCAGCAAGAGCACTCTCTTTCTTACCTAGGCCTTTGAGTAGATATAAGCCCACACCTCCCGTACCCGGAGCATCAACCTTATATCCTTCACCAGCATGACGGAGCACACAACTTCTTCCAGCCATAATAATCTCAAATCCATCACGAATAAGAGCTTTCATCACTGATAGCAAATTGTGTGCCACACGCGACATATAATCCACGTCCTTTAACTCCATCGTGCGTACAGCACCCGAAACGTCCTTGACTGAAAAGCGTACAGTCCCTTTACCAAGAATCCACAGTGGACTCGCGGCTATTTCCATCTTGGCCTCGTGCGGGTGAAAGTAAACAGGCTCAAGTACTTACACATGTGCAAAGTGGCGCCAGTTCCCACGACCCAGGTGAGCTCTTTTCCCAAAAAAATGGAGTTCTCCACTTATCAGACCAATGATCGCCTTTTCTTCGTCTTTAGTAACTCTAGCCACTGCTAAGCCCTTCTCCGAATTAACCACTGTTTCATCCTTTTCCAAACTGTCTTGTACGTCGTTGGACATGACGAGAGTGACAGCTCCACTGGGTATGTCGTGGCCACTGCCTCACTGTTTTGTTGTTCTGCAGGTTCAGTCACTGCTTCCCCGACGTCCTGATTCAGTGTTTCGGCCACTGCCTCACTAGTTTGCTGACTTACAAATGCAGCCACTGCTTTCCCGCCGTCCTTGTTCTTCATGCTGTCGCGGAGCTGTTTATCTAGTTCCTCCAGCGTCTTTTGATTGATCTCGAATGTTCTTCATGCTGTCGCGGAGCTGTTTATCTAGTTCCTCCAGCGTCTTTTGATTGATCTCGACCACCTTGGCTTGTGGTGGTGGCATCAGGTCGTCAGAGTAAGTTCCACTCTATCCGTCTTCTGACGACGGCCACATGTTCTGGTAAAACAGTTGCCAACGGTAACCCGCAGCCGTATAAGCAAGCACAGAACAAACATAGTAGTTAGTAACCAAAACAAAAAAAACAAAGGTCCCGAGGCGGCTGTGCCGCGCTGCCGCGCAGCGTGGCACTCATTCAGCATTTCACAGCTCGTGAGCAAGTGCCAATCACCTCGGTGTTCCCAATTAGGCAATTGTGCCGAAGCAACGCATCTGTGTTTGCCCTCGTTTCCTCCTTCCATTGAAGTGCTCCGAGTCGAACAAAGCTTCCGTCACGCTGACGGCTTCCACCCAACAACAAAGAACAACAACACAGCTTGTTAGACTTCTCATGTTGGTCATCTTGGACTTCTTCTGTTTGATATGTACCTCACCTCCGTCCGCGACGGTAGCTTTCGTCGATGTAAAGCGCCCGCTTGCGCTTACCATCCCCCGTTCTGTCATTGCACTTCCAGTAAATTTGTATATTTTCTATTGCATTTCTGTGGATGTGAAATCGACATGCCCGTGCTTTCTTCGCCCATCTCTCTATGTCCAGCTCTGCACATACCGGTACGCCGTTGACACGATCATTTTGATGATGAGCCTCACCACCTTCTTCCTGCTCGGGTTTACTAAGGGATTACCATGGCTGTCAGCTTGCGCTTCGCGCAAGCTGACAGCCATGGTAGTAGCGCATGTAAACAACCCTCTTGCACTTTCTGTCTCTCTCACTGACGTCGGACATATCATCCATGTAAACAGCCCTCTTGCGGTTTGTCTCTCTGGCATCGGAAATCTCAGCCATTTGAACGGCCAAAGATGTAATCTGGATCGATTCGTTAGTGTAGTCACTAATCTGGATCGACACGTTAGTGTAGTCACTTTTATGTCTGGTTCAACACGGTTACACGTTACGCAGTCACGCAATCAATCCGTTGTGGTCTGTCCATACATGTTAGGTATTCCCATTATAATTGTAATTCAGCAACTAGCCAACAGTCGTCGTTATTAGGGAACTTACGCTTATAGGGAACTTAAGAGCGCTTTGTACAGTGCAGTTTGTATTCACTTTCTTCGACGGGTAATAGGATACCATATTCAAAGATTTAATTTGTCTCGTATCATAGTCAAAGATTTAATTTGTTTCGTCTTTGCAGCTCTAAAATAAACTATGATACATGCACGATACCATCCTGCAGTTCATCGGCTTTATTTTGTGTGGATCGCAAGCGGCGCATGATAGTAGTGCGTTCTTGATCGAGGAGATCGGTCGCCACCCCCTTTGCTTTGAGCTCATGTAGTTGCATTTCAACGCTGGTAAGTGCTTGACATTGCCGAAAAACTGTACCATCCAACGCAGCCAGCTCCTCGACCACGACGTCACGCTGCATTTTTATGTTTAGGACGCGCGACGGCCACTATACGTTCCAGTATTACCGCTTTGCGATTCGTCAACTCAGCGTCCACAAATCTGATAGCTACTTCTGTTAAATTGGCCAAAGTGTCACTGGAATTTAGACCGTCTGTTTTTTGCGCCGGTTTTTGTTTGTCTTCGGTTGTGTTAGCTGACCTTCTTTTAAATCGTCATTTTCATTTTCTTCATACACACCCGTGGAGCAAAACTCTCTTCCTGCATTTCGCTGATCGCAACAAAGATTAAGGTACATTGCCACTTTGTCACCTTGACAGAAGTCCCACGGCGCGACGTCCCCCCAAAAGCGATGACCCCCTTCATCAAGCTCTCGGCGAGTGAGAACATCACCAGATGAAATAAATCGCTTGAAAACCTCATCTGAAAAGAGGTCGCTTGTCAATCGAAATGCGCAATATTGAGTACGATGCTCGTCTCCAGCTTGCTCTCCATTTGAACCTCGCTATTTCAGCCGCTGGTGCTCGACCAGTAGCTCCATCGCTCCTGCAGACTCGTCATACCCTTTTAGGATGTCTACACGATCTCTTTCTTAGAAGTACACTCTTACTTGAGCTGATCCACAGTCCAAGTAGCGTAGTCATCGGATAGAGGGGGAGGTACAAAACGCTTCACACCTTCCTTTTGCTGTGCTGTCCATTTACTTGAAGGGGCTGTCGCGCACCGCATAGTTTCTTCCTCGCTTCCAGATCGTGTGTGCTCCATCTTGGTTTCGCGGTTATCTTCTATCGTTTTGTGACCTCTGGATCACGATTTCGTTAGGAACGGCTACCGTTCGTTTGTTTACCCCAACCCTAAACAGGTCATGATCAGGGTTAGGTAGTTATGGGAATTTTAGCTACTAGTACTACTTACTATTACTAGCATGGTCAGAACTCTACTATCTGCTATTACTACTAGTAATGCAGTTTGGCGATAATATTTAGTAGTCATATTAGTAGTACTATAGGAGTGCTATAGTACTATATACGAGTACTTGTTGGTGTTCCCGCTTTTCGTCTTCCATTGGCCTAATTTCCAAACGATTATGACGCAGTATTAGCTGCTTTTGAGATCGCTCGTTATCCGTCCGTGTACGCTGTGAGCTCATTATTACAAACAAGCCCGTCGAAAACACCCGTCGCTGAAATACCGTTGATATGCCACGTCCTAGCCAGATGTGTGCTAGTTTGGCTATTGACGGATACGTCTCCTGTCCAGCATCTGCACGCTTAGCTTTACTAAAACTTTCTGGAGCTCGTCGATCTTAGTGTATTGCCTCCTCGCCACATCAGCCCAGTCAACTGGGAGCCCAAGCCACGCCTCTAATAATTCTCCGCCTTCGCGTTTAGCGAAGCGTCAGCACTATTTTCTTCACTCGTGTGTGATACCTTGTCGCCGAAGAATAGACCGGCTTCATTATGTCAGAGTTGATGTCTTCATCTGCATGATTCGAGTTGAAATCTGAACTAGCTGTATCAACTCCAGATTTATCTTTCGCGTGGAGTGCTTTATATAGTACTCTGTGTTCTATGCACAATAGTTCTTTTGTTTCCGCTAAAATTTTGTCAGTATCTCACTATCAGCGTTTGTGAACCTGGCAACACACTCGCGGCTGCAGAATCGTTTTGAAAGCTCAGCGTTCATGAAGAGCTCGTTACTACACACACTCGCGGCTGCAGAATCGTTTTGAAAGCTCAGCGTTCATGAAGAGCTCGTTACTACACATATTGCGCACTGGGCGTTCGCATACGCTGCAAGGAGCAGTTGCTGGGATATCCTCCCAGTTATAGTCGATCTTCGCGCACTTCATTGTTAGTGAGTGTGAGTCCGGGGCGGTTTTTTCGAAATGAGAGAAGATCGGAGGAGGGAGAGACCACAAGAACAAGCCCTATCTTAAGCAGGTCGGAATAGTAGTGCTTCTCACGGTTCGGAGCTACACTGATGAAGGTAAAACGAGCCAATCAGAGCGTACCTGCAGGATGCCTTCATTAGACCGTTTTTATCCATTTTACCTTCAGCGTCGGACGCTGAAGGTTGCCGGCAGGTGATGCAGGTTCTTGCCGATTGGCCAATTTTCATCTCCCGTTGGGACCTTCCATTTTAACAGAGGCATTTCATTCTACCGTCACAACCACCGTCTTCACCGCCCTCCGGCGACCGTGTCGCCGCAGTATGGGACGCAGGCTTTGGACTGACGGAGAGGTTCACCTTCTCCTCGATTACTTAGGGCATGACGTTCAAGCATACACGGCAGGCAACAAAGAGAGGTTCCATGCAAGCGCGAAGAAGTTTTTGGACGAGGCAGGCCACAGCAAGCCAGCATCCCAGATTAAGACGAAGCTGGGCGAGCTTGAGAGCTCTTACAAGGCGTATAAGATGAAAGTGTGGAAGTCAGGGTTTGACGTCAAAGCCAGCGACCCTACTAGTATCAAAGGTATGCGATCGGGTGTCCACTGCGATAGCTTGGCAACCGTCTGTCTCTGCCAGTAGCGAGCCCTCAATAGTTTCTGCAAGAAGTGAGGATCTTTCCACTCGTCTTCACTGCCCTCCTCATCGCTTGAGTCTTGTAAGACTCGGCTTAAACGCTGCGCGTGTGCCCTCTCGAACCATTGGCCTATCAGCAACGAAAACGCCGGTTCGTGGTTGGTTGAATTTTTTTCATCAAACATTCAGGCTCCCTCACGGTTGACAGGTTGGAGGAGAACCTTGATTGGCTAGTCAAACCTACCTGCATCCTGCAAACCTCTGAACCGTGAGAAACACTAGTAACTAGTAGTACTACTAGTAGTGCTATTAGTACTACTAGTCTCAGAATAAATTCTACTAGTTCATATACACTAGTAGTAGGGAAAACGTGAGCACTATAGTAATAAGACTAGTAATAGTAGTACTATTAGTATTACTACCGTTACTATTTTTCGATTACTACCAAACCCATCTACACAAAATCCCGTTGGAACCGGCCTTAGGCAGTCAAAAAATTACCAAATCGGCACTGCAATACACAATGTATCAGAGCTACAGAAAAGCAAAATTAGGCATTAGTATTGACTTGATTAAAATATGCTAGCAGATGATATCGTGGCGTACACCCTATTTTCACTTTCGTAAAACGTTGTCTCTTCAGTGCTCATCGGATGAGGCAGCTACTGGGTCGGCTAAAGGGACGATCGTGAAGAATCGCTTCGCCTGCAGCTGACCATCTAAAGCATAGTTGGTAAGGGAGAATTGGTGAGAGTTCTTAACACATTTTAAGGAGCTGAAGTCGCTTTCTACAGTATGTGTGACTGGCGGATTTGACGCTAACCCCACGAGAATTAAAGTAAACAAATTATTTTAAAATATGTGAGCCGCAGTCGCTGAGCTTGGGCAGCTTTCCGGGTGGTCGGAGACATACATTTTTCCGAGCTTAGTATTGCTGCAAACGTAGAAACTGCTGCAGCACTCTTTCCCTCTGCCAAACGAGATGCAAAACTTGCATAGAGCCTCTAGTACCTTACCATTGAGGGTAATATACCGGTTTTCTGATCGGTATATTGGTTATGGTGTGTGGTAACCATGGCCTTTGTTAAACTGGGGTTTTTCCCTCGATGAGGTTTTACTCAGGTTATATGTGTAAGTTACATAAGTAAGAATTAGTGGCTACAATACATCACTTTCAGATTTACGGTCAACCAGTCAAGTCTCCAGCTTCGAGCCATTTCCTCCCCGTTCACACTGGGAGTTGCTACATCGTAAAGACACACAAAACATATTTACAGGTTATGAGCTCAAAAGCACGAGATGGCAAGCGCGACTACCCTGTCTTCGGATGAGAGCGTGCCAAGCTCCCGTCCTACAAGCAGATGTCCCTGCTTTACCTGCGTGACAAGAAACTACTAGGCTACGTGATGCGAAAGAACTACGACCCGAGTAAGACGTTTGAGTACCAAGGAGTTGCGATACCGGCACTTGAGGACGTCCGTGCCAAGGACGGTCCGA
Source organism: Phytophthora brassicae (assembly GCA_024679045.1). NCBI lineage: Eukaryota > Oomycota > Peronosporomycetes > Peronosporales > Peronosporaceae > Phytophthora > Phytophthora brassicae. The sequence continues at coordinate 11,831 of JAIKVB010000885.1, forward strand.
GGGCGACGGACAGTGGTCCTGATGGGGCGTCCTCGGAGCAAGTGTCACCGGATAGGGCTAGAGAATACAGAAATAAAAAGAAAGTGGCGCTAAAGACCAGAACAGCGGATGAACAAGTGGAAACGTGCTATATTGTTATGGATAGTATCTATTCCGACTACCACAGCTTGGTGGAGGGAATGAATAACGCATTTGACATGTGGGAAGCGATTGTGGATCACGTTGGGAGTAGGGATCCTACGGACTACGCTAGTATGTACCCTGCAGTGTTTCGTGCGCGCATGGAGGACGACGATTATACTGCAATGTTTATGAGGCACCTGGACTCGAAGGTGGTGGCTATCGAGCAGGTGGTGTGCATCCAGCTGGAAGACGTCTTCCCGATCCTGTTCCTGCAGCACTCTCGGCCCAAGTCGTGGGATTACATCATTCGAGGAGGATGGCTTGGTCAGGCGAAAGTGCTGCCGTATCACAAGCTGCAAGAGCTCGTCGGCACAGAGCTGAAGAAGATGAGTGGTGAAGACCAAGGGCAGTGGCTCGAGGGCAAGAACAGTGGTCACGCTAAAGAAAGCGCAGAGAAGGCGTACGCAACAGTGGAGACGCAGCCACCTAGAGGACAAGATAGTGTGAAGCCGCGCATGTGTTTCCTGTGTAATAAACCAGGGCACATGATCAAGCACTGCCCCGAGAATCCTCAAAATGCGCAAAGACCTGGATCAACGATGGACCACCTGCGAAGAAACAAAACACGGGAACGCAGAAAGCGAGGAAGGACGAGGAGGAACTAGCGCGCGTGAAAGAAGACTTAAAAAACTAAGGGCGGAGATTAAATGAGGTGCTGCACGTCTACAGCCACGTAGAGAAGCTTGGACTCCGAGACAGCAGCAAGGCACTGACAAGGTGGGGGCGACAGTGGTCGACCACATGACCACAGCACTGGCAGGGTGGGGGCGACAGTGGTCGTCCTCATGACCACAGTGGTGGTCGGCCAGGAGATGGTGGACGCCCATACCAAGGTGGTGATTACCAAGGTGATGGCAGAGGATGTCCACCCCCATTTCAAGACTTCCACCATGGTGGACACCCGCAGTGGCAGGGTCCACATGGTGGTGAGGCGCAGTGGCGCAACAGTCTGGAGAGCGGCGAGGGACCCAGCAGAGGCATGGACCCCCACCACCTCCACCAAGACGCAAGGTAGGCCGTTCCACGGTACGCCACAAGGAGAGATTCCAGAAGAGGGCACGTGGCCGCTCTCCTCCTCGTGGACGTTCCAGAGATAGACGCATGAGATCTCCGGAACGCCCCAGGCGCTCACATGAACGGCGTGGACGCTCGTTAGAACGTCGTGCTGGTGGCACTCCTCCACGACGCAGAGACTCTTTCGGGAGCCAAACTTCCCGCGCTAAGGCCAAACAGAGGGGAACAACTCCCAAGGAGATGCGGGGCAGGAGAGAGGTTACTTTACTGCAAATCTGGAAATTCCAGAAACGAAACCAGTGTCTATTCGTAGAGGCGAATTCAATGAGAAGGAGGTGGACCTGATCAACGAAAAGCTTCGTGACAAGGGCATGGCATGTGTTCGTCGCCCGGATGGAGAATTTGATAACGTTTTTGAGCACTCACGTGGAGAGCCCAAAGACGGAGATGCAGGTCCTGGTGTGCGTGTTATCACATGAAACACCATTATTGAACGTATCAATAGAAACTACAAGATGTCGAAACAAGAGAAACGTACCGCACGTGGCGTCGTGAAGCGCGTATGGAGGCTAAACGCAGAGGAGTTAACGGGCGCTTGCAGAACGTCCGTCACGCTGCCAAGACCATTAGGATGGGCGACGACCCAACGAACTGGGAGCGTGTGCTAGTACCTATGCCACTCTTCCAGTTCGTCTTCCGTGAACAGTCGCCCGTACTTACTGGGTGACTTGGTCGACTATTCCTTGAGAGCCGCTCCGTCTTCAGCGGCCTCTCCTTGGGTCTCAAGCACCGACGAGACCCGTTCCTTGACAGCAGTTGCTGCGTCCTCTCCTTGGGTCTCAAGCACCGAAGAGACCCGTTTCTTGACAGCAGTTGCTGCGTCCTGCTTACAATGTAAGAACGTAGAGCCATCCCAAGACTCCGATGCGTTCCCAGTTGTATCCTTGTTTGTCGCAGAGCCCTCGCAAGAACTCTCGACCCGTTTCACAATCCACTTTTGACCTTCACGACAGCAGCTCGTAAAACTCGTGCCGCGATTCGCCGTCGGCATCTTTCACGTACATCCCAGGGCAATCTACATCCTTGATGACGTCCTTGTGATCCTTTTCACCGTTCCTATAGACCTCTACAACAGCGTCTCATAAAAAATCTCACGCCGTGATTCGCTGTCGGCATCGTTCACGTTCATCCTAGGGCTATCCACATCCTTGAAGACGTCCATCCGGTCCTCGTTCCCATTGACCATCACAACACCGTCGCGTAAAAACTCGCGCAGCGATTCGCAGGCGGCATCGCTCACGTTCCATCCCAGAGCTATCCCCATCCTTGATTACGTCCATCCGGTCCTCGTTCCCATTGACCTTCACAACACCGTCGCGTAAAAACTCACGCAGTGATTCGCAGTCGGCATCGCTCACGTTCATCCCAGGGCTATCCCCATCCTTGATTACGTTCATCCGGTCCTCGTTCCCATCGACCTTCACAGCAACGTCTCGTAAAATCTCACGCAGTGATTCGTTGTCGGTATCGTTCGCGTTCATCCCAGGGTAATCCACATCCTTGATGACGTCCACCCGGTCCTCGTTCCCATCGACCTTCACTGCAGCGTCTCGTAAAATCTCACGTAGTGATTCGCGGTTGGTATCGTTCACGTTCATCCCAGGGCAATCCACATCCGTGATGACGTCCATCCGGTCCTCGTTTCCATCGACCTTCACAGCAGCGTCTCGTAAAATCTCACGCAGTGATTCGCTGTCGGTATCGTTCACGTTCATTTTAGTGCTATCCACATCCTTGATTACGTCCATCCGGTCCTCGTTAAAAAACTCCTTTACAAATACACTCTCCACTTCGTCCTTGACCCACCCGCTCTCGTTAGCCACGAAACGATGTAATACATCGTTAAGTAACTCGGTCGGGATGCCCACATAAGGTTGAGGAGTTCCATACCTGTTCTCGCTAGGTAAGCAGGCCTTGACGTCTATCCTTGCGGAGGGTGGTCCCCTCCCGCTGGATACGATCCGCCTTGGGTCTGATAGCCGTAGTTGCCTATCCCCACCCCTTGATACACGGCATGCTGACTCCAATTCGGCGTAGACGTTATAGCGAGTTGGAACGGTTGGTAGTACGCGCCCGGTGTTTGTGGGATATTCAAGCGTAGACGTTATAGCGAGTTGGAACGGTTGGTAGTACGCGCCCGGTGTTTGTGGGATATTCACTGCAACCCCTGGACCATACGGCGTCCCTGCACGGGAACCCCCTCCATTAAATGCTACCGCCGCTAAAGGTAAACCTCCCCCAACTTGGACCGGCGTTCTCCCTCCCAAAGTCGATACTATAGGCGTCGGTGCCACCGTAGCAGGAGCAATCGTAGCTTGAACAACCGTTCTTCAGCTGTTTACTTGCAGCTGACCCGTGCGTGTCGCCTTGTCCCCGCACTCGTATTTCTTTCTCTGAGAGTTCTACACCAGAAGATACCCTCGCTTCTCCACCAATTCGTCATGGTCTATCTCGAACGGTGTCGTACCTTAGGCTTTAGAGATTACTTTGTTTGACGGAGAAAGAGGCGGTAACTTGATGTAAAAGCTTATTGTTTTTAGTAGTTTGGTTCGAGGTAGATTCACGACTGATTTCCTACTCACGACTGGTAGCTATCCTGCCAATTCGCCTTACCGTTCTTCATTTCGTTCCATAGTTCGCACTCTTCTCTTCTTTAATGCTCTCTGTCCCTATTCAGTTCAATGTCTTCCGTCATGTGGGGGATCTCCGAGGTCCACGGGGACTCCTTAGTCGTCCATACGTGCAGCACATCCTTGACCAGTCATCAATGAGAAGACGACCTTCACACTTAATAGGCACGATCGCCCGAGCGTTCTAATCCTCTATATTTCGAGGACTCTATCGCTCGGCTCAAACAACTAGCGAGGAGTAGCAATCCATCGTCCTGTCGCGGCGCGTGACACTCTGCGGGGTTCGTTGTTCGTTGTACCCCACGGTCAGTTCTGGTTAATTAAGTCAGACATACCGTGTTAAAATACAATGTAAATCCGTGATACATGTAGCCCCATGATATAAATTTCTAAATAGTAGTATTTCAGCTACTACTACGAAGTATTTTATAGCTCCTATGAATACTTTGAAGTATTGTAGCTACAGTACTACTAAGTACTTTTTTACAGTATTAGCTCAAATTACTAAAACATAGTACTACTCCGAGGAACTATAGAAATTCACTTTTTAGTTAGAAACTCATCCACTTAAAAACCGCAGCCATGCCACCGCTACTGCTTTTCCTGCACTTGCTGCTCTCCGTAGCGCCTTCTTCCTCGTTCCCTGCGTCTCCTTCCGTCTCATCCGTCGTGGATTTGCGTCCAGATTCGCCTCTGCATTCTCAGCACGTGCTGTATGGCGTTCCCCAGGTTTACCGCGTCTCAAATCTCCAACCTGCCACCATCTACGATATCAAAGTGTCGTATCCAGCCTCCCAGCCGTCAATTTTCTCGTTGCAGGTGGAACGGGTGCTATTACCGCTACCTGTGGCTGGTACAAACGATTTTGACGTTAATAATGCAAATATTGTGGGAAATATCATGAAAACTCGTCGACGAGTATTGAACACAGCCAAACTTCGACTTCACCCACACGAGATGGAAACACATAATTCGGTGCGGTACCATCTCGAACCTTCAGGAGCAGCCGTTGAAGTTGAATTTTCTCTTCTGGCGGAGATTGAGGGAGTTCAAAGATCAGACTCCAAGCTGGACACAAGTGAGTGTTTGTTCGACATTGTGGTGGAGGAAATTCTTTTGGAAGCTTTTCCTCACGACACTTTGGTGTTGATTGAGTGGCTCCTGTTGTTGTGGATTGTGGCTGTGAAATGGGTATTGCCATATTTGGAAAAGAAAATCGCACTTGGGTGTGTGGAGGACCGAGACGGCGTGGTAGAAACTAAAGAGTCTTAATTTTAATAAAGGGTTGAAGTGTTATTAACCCTTCTTTAAAGGAATAAAGTACACAAATTATAGACTGGACTGTGGAGAAACATATATTTTTAGTGAAATGCCTCGCTCATTCCTCCTTATATATCTTTCACTGAGTTTACAGAGCCAGACACTCAAACCACTTGAAGGGTTTCTGTGAGTCTCTAAAGAGACCTTCACCATTTAAAAATGCCGTGTCGGCATGATTCAGCTGCGGCTTGTAGAATTGATCGTGGTAGCTGGTGCCGAACTTGTTTCCGTCAAGACCGCCCAGACAGCTGTGGAACTCGACAAGAGCGTCATTTTTCTTAGATTTGTGTGGGAACACAGTACCACTAAAGATACAAGGGGCTGTGAATTTCGAAAAAAGTCCAAAGAAGCTGTCGCTGCACATCGCAGCCGTCACATTTCCACGGTACGCTTCCTGAGCGGCCACATAAGCCGCGTTAATTGATGGAGTGGTGTACTTCCCTGTCTGATATGCTGTTGATAGGCGTGACTCGGACATATGGCACTCACCGATCAAATCAAGTAAACGGGTGGATTTGACTATCTTGTTGGTGCAGACGTCCATTACAAAATCAGATGCCATACTGCCAGTCATTGGGGAACTCAGCGCCACCCACGATGTCGACTCGGAAAACTTGCACTTCCCCTTAGCAAGAGCTCCAGCCATGACCAAGCCACCCATCGAGTGCGTCACGACGATGGTATTATCGATCGTCCTTGAGGTCGCGTCACTAGTCTCACTCATGGAGAGAGAAAAGTCGCAAAACTTGTCCTGCAGCGTGTCATTTCTCCATCCAGCATCAATGGTGTTGATTACGGCGTATTTGATCGTCGAGCAGCATGGAGCATGACCGTGAATATCGCCAAACTTTTCCTTCGTCAGCTTTGGTGTATCCTGCAGCGTTAACTCCTCATTCGGATTGCCTAGACCGTGGAAGAAGATACACGGACGAGGGGTAGAGGGGCACTGACACTTGGTCCCTTTCATCGCCATGTGAGAAGCTTCTTTTAATTGTCGTGATGTGCTGGTTGGTAGTGAATTTCCAGTAGCAAGAGCAAGTGCCGTTGGTGT
>JAIKVB010000886.1:0-18088 GCA_024679045.1 Phytophthora brassicae
GAGAATATTAATGGTGCAGCGAAGATGGAGCTCAGCAGTCCTAGTTTATACCTTGCTGATCGCTTTTCAATTTGTATATTGCAGAGCCTGTGGTCTCCGTTGCACACTCTCCTGACGCACGCTTTGTTCTTGCTGGATGTTTGGATGGATCCATTCGGCTGATTGAGAAGACGAACGGGACGGAAATAAAGAGGTAGTATGAAGACCTGCTTGTACGATAGATACTTGTGTTGTGTGTCCGCTAAGAACACTTCTGTGGTTGTAATTGTTTATATGTATGTAGCTATCACGGCCATCGCGTGCAAGAGTACAAAATCGAGTGTGGATTCTCAAGTGATGGCGCCTTGGTGTTTAGTGGCTCTGAAGACGGCAGAATCTACTGGTGGGACCTCGTGGATGCCAAGCAAATGCACTCGATCGATGCTCACAAGAAACCTGTCCGAGCACTCGCGTGTCATCCAGAAAGTAGCATAGCACTCGATCGATGCTCACAAGAAACCTGTCCGAGCACTCGCGTGTCATCCAGAAAGTAGCATGTTCGTCACTGGTTGCACCGACGGATCAGCTAAAGTGTGGTCTCGTAGTAATGAATAACCACAATTTGAGGTGTTCGGCAAGCGTAAGCGCGGTATCTTCCTAAAGCACTTGTTTTCGCGATCAAGACAGAGTCAAATGACTGATGATGTTGCAGTGGTTAGATATTATTTGAAGCCATTCTACTGTAGTGGCACTCTAGTCCAGTGCAACATACATACAATGCAAAGTGTGGCTCGGGTTGTAAGCTTTCCCATCGTCCCAGTGACACCAAGCGGTCTTCTGTATCAACCAGCTTTTGCGACTGGGAGGACGGGGTCGGGCGTTTTGTTGTAGCCACAAGCTCGCAGCCTCTATGGCCACACTTCTCTTCCGTCTTCATTTGACTGCTGACCACCCTTCTCACTCAACCTTACGGCGAGTTTACTGGGGAAACGGAAGCCTCGAACAAGTTCCAGATGTTGCCGTTAACGAAGTCATTGTCCACGATACTCACCAAGAAGTACGTGTCATACACCTCACGCAGCAGCTTGGCCGATTGGCTGCCATCCTCGTACAGAGATGCCCAGAGTTTCAGCCATAGCGCGAAAGCCTCGTCCTTCCACACAAGGAAACTGCTGCTGTCCACGATTGTGGGCTGCAGGATTTCCTTGTTGGGGAAGACGCCCCACGTTACAGCCACGGCTGACTTGCTGGCGTTGGAGTACGAGTGGCCGTTCAGATTCACGGCGTGGTATTGCACGGACGGCTTCTTGGCGGCGTTCTCAATGATGATCTTCATGTTCTCGGGCGACACGAAGCACTCCACATACGCTTTCTGGTACACGCGGCCACCGGGACCACCCCAGCCGAACATTGGGTCGTCCGACAAGACACCGTTCACACGTGGCTGACTGTTAATAGTCAAGAAGCCGGCAGCGTTGGCGGCGGCAAGCTCCTGTTGGACGGTCGACGTCTCGGCGTGCAGCGCGGCATCACACCACGGGAGGCCTGAGATCTCTCCACGAACGTATTGAACGAACGTGCGACGAATGTCTTCCTTGCTGGCTGGCGCCTGGCCCCACATGGCGCGGCGCTCACTGGGCGTAGACGTGTTGGAAGGTGCAAAATGCGACTCGGTAAGTTCACCAAAGGCAGGACTCTCACTGTTGCCCCAACGGCCATTCGGGTATTCGTCCCACATCGCTGTACGGTGCACGTAGCTCTTCGGACGGTTAGACCAGTAGATCGGGCGCACACTTTCGGTTGCACGTTTCGACAGCGTCGATGTCTCCCAGGGAAGTTCTCGACGTGGCACACGGCTGGAAAGCGACGACAGGCCCTCGAGGATACGACGCACGGAGCGCTCCAGATTAAGTGTATAAAAGTGCAGACCAGGCACACCGGCATCAATGAGCTGCTGGCTCATTGTGATACCGAGCTGGACGCCGTAGTCCTTGACAGCTTCGTCGTTGTCCTTAATCGGCTCAAGTGCGTTGCGCACTTCCTCCGGCACAAATGTGTTACAAAAAGACGTCATACGTTCAAAACCTCCGTAGTTCTGGATCGGCATAATGCCCGGAATGATCGGCACGGTGATCCCCACAGCACGACAATCTTTGACGAATTCCACGAACACCTTGACGTCGTAAAATAGTTGTGTGATAATAAAGTCGGCGCCAGCGTCCACTTTCTCTTTCAAATACTGAATGTCCAGCTTCTTGTCCTGACTCTCCACGTGGCCCTCGGGGTATCCCGCCACACCGATGCAGAAGTGGTCGCCATAAGTCTTGCGCATAAAGCGGACGAGATCCACAGCATGCGAGAAGCCGCGGTCGCACTCATCGAAGCTGGTGGCGCCGCGCACGGGATCTCCCCGCAGTGCCAAGATGTTCTGAATGCCGGCGTCCTTGGCTTGGTCTAGCGCCTTCTTGATGTCTGCTTCGCCCATGTTAGTACACGTCATGTGCATGAGCATCTCCAGACCGCTGAGCTTCTGCGCGTTGACGCTCAGGTCTAAAGTGAGCTGCGCGCTGGAGCCGCCGGCGCCCCACGTCATATCGCAGAATAGCGGCTCAAGCGCCGCCATGCGGTCCATGCGCGCGTACAAATTGTCCACACCAGCAGGCGTCTTGGGCGGGAAGAACTCGAACGAGTAGAAACACTCCTGGCGCTCAACGCTCGCACTGATCTTGTCCACAATCTTCATTCTCAGATTTTTTCTATTATCCAAGAGTGAACGTCCCACTTGGAGGGGTAATTGCGCAATGAAAGCGTTTGTCCGATTGAATATCCAAGAGTGAACGTCCCACTTGGAGGGGTAATTGCGCAATGAAAGCGTTTGTCCGATTGAGTCAATCGGTCAATCATTGACTGATGGCTGGGAGCCGCTCACGGCTATGCAACACGTAGTTGTACATGTACCAACATGATGGTACGGTTTCATTTTGACATTGATCATGGCTCGCACAGCGACGGCGAGAGCTCAGACGCTACTGAATAAGCAGGAGCGACGCCTGTGCGTTGCATGTGGCCAAGCGCAGACATCTAGAGCCTTTTCGCACCATCAACTGACGAAACGAAGCTCGTACGTGGCGAATACCCACTGATTTACGGTGGTTTTATATCATTTTGCACGTTAATGCTGACGTTTTTGACCTATGTTCACGTGACAGCAAGTGCAAAACGTGTGTGGAACAGGCAAGCACAAAGTCGGACGCCCAGCCGCGTCTGAAACAGCAAGTGCAAAACGTGTGTGGAACAGGCAAGCACAAAGTCGGACGCCCAGCCGCGTCTGAAACGCTGCGTGCAGTGCTTCCAGAGCCTCCCCAAGTCGAATTTCTCCAAGCGACAAGCTCAGCTGCTGGATGCCAAGTGCAAAACTTGCGTACAGGAGCTTAATCGTGCTGCTGCCGCCTCACCAGCTCATGTTGCGAGTAAGCTTTAGTGCTGTGAGGTTTATCGTTGCTTTGGTGCTGACTGGTGTCTCGTTTCCAATAGGCAAGTGGACTTTTGACCAGTACTATCGTGTGTGTCATCGTGGTAAGAATGGGGGCGTGTCGGTGCGCGTCAAGCACAATATCGCATCTCCGTTGCTGGGTTACGTCCCTCTGGGACGCGTTTTTCGAGCTTCAGCGCCTATTTGCAACGAGCAGGGGGATCCGATGGTGCGGTTAGAGGGGCCGTACCTTCCTAGCGTCGTTGTTCGAGATGAGACGAAGACTGGGCGTCCGGTTCATGGTTTTGAGTCTTCTGGCAACGGGGTTGTTGACTTAAATGTCAACCAGAAAGACTGTAAGGAGATGATCGAAGTGTCGACAATCAACGCCAAGGAACTACAAGATGATCTTCTTGAGAGCGCAAGTAAAGAAGAAGAAGAAGACGAGAAACAGGTTAAGGAAGCGTGGGTATCGTGCCGCTCAATTCGCAACGAAATTCTACTCGAGGCTCATGAAGGACCTTTCATCTGCGACGACGAGAACTCTTCTACTATTAGTGGGAGGTTCTTCCGATGTGTAGTCGAAGGGTGTAAAGTGCGTGAGCGGGCTGATCTGGAAATGTCCGAGCTAGGATATGTGCTGTACGGAGATGTGGTGGAGGTGGTTGAGGCTTCTGTGGCTTCAAACGGAGTTGTGTTTCTAAGACTTCACGATAGATACTTTGATGGCCCCGCGTGGGTTGTTGAACGCTCGCTTGATAACGAGTCTGTGTTGAACGAGATTGAAGGTCCATGGTCGTCGTCATCACTTTCACCTAAAAGGGAGAAATATCGCTGTGTTCAAGACTCGGGTGCCCCTGTTCGCATGCAGCCAGAGTTAACTGCACCTCCTGTAGGGCGTATTCCTTGTGGTTCTATCGTGTCAGTGGTGGAGCGTGTCATTACGGAGCAGCGGCAGGTATTTCTACGCATCGAGTTCGATGCCCACACTGATGGCCAGGATACCATTGGAAACAAATGGATTATCGAAACAAGTACATGCTGTGCCAGCGTTATGATCAAAACTAAGTGCAGGTGAGTACCCTCGCTGTCGTGTCAGTGGTGAAGCGTGTCATTACGGAGCAGCGGCAGGTATTTCTACGCATCGAGTTCGATGCCCACACCGATGGCCAGGATATCATTGGAAACAAATGGGTTATCGAAACAAGTACATGCTGTGCCAGCGTTATGATCAAAACTAAGTGCAGGTGAGTACCCTCTCTTGTTAGTTCTACCGTAGAAGGCAGTATACTCATTCATCTACAATGTGAATACACACGAAAAAGGTTTTCAAAACAGTACCGATAGAACTTACAACCAGACCCATTTGTGATGGGGTTGCCACGTATCTGGGTAGCTCCATCCTTGACCAAAAAAGTTTGGGGGAGCTTGGAGCTGCTCGGGTGCAAGAACTGCTGATACGTTGAAGCCCCCAATAGCTTCATTTCGCACAAGGAAACAGTTGACACCGTGCGATTCACAGTACACTAAAGAGTATCCATTTTGAACCCCCCAGCGGTAGAAAGCGGCAACACTTGCTCCGAAGTAGGACGAAAAGCCATCCCAGCCACCACTTCCATCCTCGCTATCATCGTACTGTACCGTTCGAGCTTCATTTGGAGGAATGTGGCTATTTACCTCCACGATTACCACGCGTGGTGCCACAACAGCCAAATCCACGGCGCTAAGGAGCCAAAAGTCGTTGAAATCCACGTCAATCGACAAGAGATCGAGATCACGAGGAACGAGTTTGTGGTATTTCTCTGCAAGTAGCGGCATGAAATTATCGCGAGTGATAAACTCACGGTGCAAGTCAATCGTCTCATCGTCATAGCCTGAGTCCATTAAAAGTCCTTTCCAGCCATGAATCTCTCGCAAAAGCCGCGTGTTGCATTCGCGTCCACTCTCGGTACCAAATTCGACATAAGTTTTACTCGCTGTACCAATATGGTGGAATATCTTTTGTAGAATGCCATCCTCACCGTTTTGTGAATGGATTCCCCACTCGTGACGCCAGAGATCGCAAATCCATCGCTGACTTGACGAAGTGCGAAGTGATTCTGGACACAATCGAGGTCGTTGAGGCGTATTCACTCTCGAATCTAACACGTGAAGTCTTGATGTGACATCGAGACGGTTTACGTTGGACGCAGTGTCGAAGGTGAATGTAGCAGATAGATCCACTGCTTTGTTGTTCTCGGTGAGTAGAGCCACACTAACTTTGTGACCTTTTGTGATACCGAACGGCACATGATCAAGTGGAGATCGGAACGTCACACTTTGGTGAAAAGGTTCTGACGTGGTGCCATGGTGTAGCACACTCTCATCAACCGCCATCCATTCAGGACTGAGACAATCAAATGATTCGTCAAGAGCAATACAGACGCGTTGAGTCGGATCAAACGGATCAAAGAGCGTCGTACGAATTGTAGCCATCATATACTCACTGTCAGTGTTCCCAGCTTCTGGCTTCGAAGTGAAGACTTCTAACAGCTCAACCTTGGGCACCACGACTTGGAAAATTGTTGCAGCCAGCATCTCCTCGCCAGTTTTGTCCATGAAGAAGAAAATGTGATAGCCTTCGCTTGAGTACGGACTGATGTACAAGGGATCTTTCTGAGGAACCATAAAGCACTGGACTGGCGTCGTAAGGACCTCGGAGTATAGGCAGACTTCCTCTGGAGCAATCTCTTTATCAGAGCTCTGGCTGCTTCCTTCCCAGTCCACTTTAATGTAAATGCGCTCTGACTGCGGATATAAATGTGTCCCCGTCGGACTTTCGACGCGCAGACGTCGTCGTAAGTGATTATGTCCCCTTCGTTCATCTTCATCCTTGTCTTCGTCCTCACTAGAGCGTTTTGGCTGTAAATGGTTAACTTGCTCCTGAACAACGCGAAAAAGAGCGGCACAATCCGTTATGTGAACCTGGTGTTCCACACAAAACTTCGCTGCATCTGCCGTGCCGTCACTCAGCACATCCACTAGAAGTTGATGCTTCTGATGGTCGAGAGTAATTGAAATTTCCAAGTGCTCTTTGCCTTCATTTGCGTTGCTCTTCACGGGGTCGTCGCAGCCCCAATCTCTCGCTAGCAGGTCCCCAATACCGACTGCAACATTTTCACAACTTTGATCAGTTAAATTGAATTTTGCGCAATATGCTAGCATGGTCTCGACCAGTGGCTGCTCCGGGTAGACCACAAGGGACCCTGGGGCTTTCACTTGTTCCTGTGAGTCCTCGTCGATTATCCAGACGTCGTAAGCCAATGAGCGATCTAATGACACGTTCACAACAGCTTCTCGAATGGCCAGTCGAGCCATTTCATGCAGAGTTTCCAGTACCTCCTTCTTGACGCTGCCACATTTGTATTTCGGGACTCCAAAAGAATCGCAGGCAGCGTTGGCGAGGTCTTCCACCGGATCAAACGAGTCCACATGTAGTAACGCGTGCTCTACATTGGCAGGAGGGATCCGCAGCTGAGAGCAGTGATCAGTGGAGCTGTAGACGAATGTGGTGACGTGCAGAAACAGCAATAGAGCGAGGAAGATCGGAGCCATTTGAGTCAGCTGCACTGGTATCTTTTTGATGTGGATCTGAAACGGCGTGGTGTAGGAAACACCATTTTTCCGATGGTCGAGATGTTGAAGTTGACGAGACGTACTAAGAATCTTGGCAAGAAAGATTGTTATCGTCGCTGTTGTAAGCGATCAACCCAGTGCTGTTGATGTACGTACGTCGAGTAGGAGAGAGAGAAAGATGACGTCGCTAGCTAATTCTGACCCTCCAGAGGAAGTCCTCTAAGCCCCCCTGCTGCGGTTGTTTAAACTCTTTTTGAGAGAATATCTCTCACTAATAGCGGTCACCACAGTAGAGGTCAATCACAATCAAATCCCAGGAACATTTGCCACTGGCAACTACGGTACATGTAGCTGTTCCTGGCAACGTGCCACCGTGCAATTATCTCTATACGACGAAGACCGACCTATTGTAATCATGCCCAAGTACTTTTGTTCAGCTTACTGGGAAAGTAGTTGTAGTTGCTCTTGGCGTGTGCGTACTGCACCGGCATGGAAAGATATCGAGTGTACGAATACCGCCCAGTGAATTTACTCGGTGTCCCGCAACGTCAGGACGCGCTTAAAATTTGAATCCCAACGAGGTATTAAACTGTACGCCCTTCCACCATCCGCACTATCCTATCATCTCTAACTTCGTTGTCCTTTCCTTTCGTGATTAAAGCGCGTCCCCGCTCTGATAATGAACATACACGTGTTGGCCCAATCCGACGAGTACTTGGAAGAGGCTCATCCGAACAAACCTTTACTTGCAACTGACCTGCTGCAACGCGCACACCTTTGCCGAATCGTAGGAATGCGACATTCAGCCAACTCAGAGTTTGGGCTTGTCGTCCAAGGTATCTACCGGTACATATAAATTTTGTATTATTACGGAGAATCCGGAATCTAAGAGAAAAATATGTTTTACTGTAAATAACTCAGTTCTTACTGTGTTCAGGTGGCAGAGATGCAGTCGCCAGCACAGTACCAAGCGCTTGTTGCAGCCTGGAATAAGCTCCGGATCGAGCGCGGACTTATGGCGATGGAGACGGGGATGTCACATTGCTCCGGCCGCTTCTGCATTGGAGACGTCGTGACTCTCGCGAACGTTTTTCTACTGGTACATGTACTAACTACCCCAACTTGGGGCCCAAGTGAGCAATGCGGGAACATGCGGTGTGGAACCTGACGGCATACCGGATCGAGCGCGGACTTATGTCGATGGAGACGGGGATGTCACATTGCTCCGGCCGCTTCTGCGTTGGAGACGTCGTGACTCTCGCGAACGTTTTTCTACTGGTACATGTACTACCCCAACTTGGGGCCCAAGTGAGCAATGCGGGAACATGCGGTGTGGAACCTGACGGCATATCTGATCATTTCACGTGTGGTGGACGTCGATCTAGAGCAGCTGCCCGCTTTCGTGAGCTCTCGCCCAGCCACACAACCTGATGCGATCCACAGTTGAACAGCAAAAAATAAATGTAGCCATTTCCAGTCAATATAGTCGGCCCCAGCTGGTTTGATAATTGTGGCTCAAAAGAGTTCGTTGATGGCACATGGCACTCTGGTTTCATTATCTGTTAGGCTCGAGCGCAAGAGAGTCCGCTCCCCCTTACCGTATTTTAATGCTCTTAGGCCGTAGCCACGAGAGCCGTCGACGCAGCGTCATCGGGTCCGACGAGTTTTCCAAGTCCGAGCGCACGAAGTGCTTCTTCGGCCGTCGCCTCGCGCGCTTCCTCTCGCGTCGCTCGTCCGCCGTCGCGGCTGAACACTCGCCAACTCGGTTGGAAGTCTCTCCCATTGGTGCTGTGGACCCGGAGATTTCTTTTTACACTCAAAAATTCTCCGTGTGTACGCGTAATGGCGCGCGCCCGGGCAACGAGGACCGTTTCCGAGCCATCGACAACTTGGAGCTCTACGGTCGCGGCCTGCTGGAGGTGGCGTCGACTGCGCTCTTTGGCGATTTGTTACGAGGTCGCGTGCTCGAGAACTTTGTGGTGGGCGGCAGCGCGCCGGCACTCAAAGTCCGGGAGCTGCTGAAGTACGCACGTTTGAATGAAGACACGCAGTTCTATGGCGTGTACGATGGACACGGAGGTGCAAGAGCGTCGTCACTACTGGCGCTGCTCTTCCCGCTCTACATGCTGGCAGCAACTGAGTTTACGAGCGACCTGGCGGCGGCCTGTCGCTCGGCAAGTTTGGCGATCAATGAGGAGATTCTGAAGCGAGAACATGAGGGACACTGTGAAGGAGGAGCTACAGCAGTTACGCTGTTGATTCGAGGCAACAGAGCTGTGCTGAGCAATACGGGAGATTGTAGAGCGATTATGGTGGCCAAAAGAGATAAAGTGGAACAGGTGACGCAACTCACGACGGACCACAAGGCCTCGAACGACCAGGAGAAGCAAAGAATTGAGGAGCAAGGCGGCATGGTACTGTATGTGAAGGGTGTGGCGCGTGTCAACGGCCAACTGGCTGTGGCGAGAGCTTTCGGAGACGCCGAGTTGAGTCCACTTGTGATTGCGGACCCGGAGGTAACGGTGCACGAACTGCATCGAGAAGATGAGTACATTGTCATGGCCTCTGATGGTCTATGGGACGTTTTGAGTAATGAGCAGGTGGCGTCTTGTATCAGGTAAGGGTGGGGCTGGATAGTACTGATTGAGAAAACCGTGACTGACTTCCTTCTTGTCTATTTCTTTAACAGTAACAATCCTTGGCTAAATGTTCAAGAGATGGCCAATATGCTAGCAGACCGTGCTGTTGAACTCGGCACGTTGGACAATGTGACCGTGATGGTGGTTGATGTTCGCGGCAGGATAACTTGAGCTGTTGGATATCTGATACTCCCTCCCACTTCCACAAGTTTTGGCATCTCCTGCGACCGCTGTCCTCGTTCTGCTGTCCCCATCGCGTCAAACCTGTAGCTGAATGCGGCAAGCAGTTTAAAATGTTATTTAACGTGAGAAAAGGCTACGTCGACAGGCAGAAAGCTCCGTATTGTAAACGCGATTGGCTATCATTAATAGTGCTGCATGGACGCTGACGTATTTGTGCTGCTGGATGCTAAACATGCTTGTCAATGCTTTCTGATTATACGAGCAATACGTCTGGCCTTAATTTTAAGAACGTCTTTCAGGTGTTGAAATTATTTTGAAAGTTGAGGAGGTAAAAAGTCGTACTAATACAGTAGTAGTGTGAAGCTGAAACATAAACTACCAACGAGCTTCGCCAACGATACCGTGAGGAACTTCAATACCGTGGATTTAACTACCTGTGAAGTATTAACGTTGAAAGAATAGGAAGATGTGCTCGACCTGTTCGGAGTGTACGTTAGGCGGCATCGCCCCACTTCTTGTTGAGCGTGAAAGCTGCTCGAGCGTCTCGCAGTGATTACACAAAACGTGTCTCCACCACCAACACACCAGAACACAATCTGACTGTTTCATGTCCGTAACTACCTGGTAATCTGTGAGCCAATATCATATTCATCCCAACTTCAGCTACATCTGCCCCCAAAGCTTTCCTCACTTGTCCGTGTTGGCAATACACTTGTTGACGACTGTGAGCAGGTGCGAGTTCTCCAGCGCAGCCGCCACCCGCTCCTTGTCGTTAAGTTGCTTGTTCACTGCCGCCTCGGATGAGTGTGAGCCTGGCGTGATGAGAATATCCACCTTAAAGCGCGACGGTAGAGACCGCAGCAGCTTCACACGCAGACACAGACCGATGAGCGTCGCCATGCTGCAGTGAGGGATCGTGGGCGTAAAGAAAACTTTAACGAGCGAGTTAGCGTCGTCCACGTGGATGTTCTCGAGCGACATGACTTTCAATTGCTCCAGCGTGAGTGGATGCTCTGGGTCGTTAATGTGACGCAGGATTTCTGTTAAGAAAAAACTGTTAATAAGACGCTCTTCCTCTACCGCTATTCAAAATGCTGCTTCTGAAATCACGCACCGAAGACCTCATCTGACTCGAACGGGTCGGCGGCGTCCTCGTCAATCGTCTCATACACGTCGAACTTCTTGCGCGCCGGGTTGGCAACGGCGTACACCGTCGGGTTGGCGTTGATCTTCTCCTGCAGGCCCATTTCTTGTCTCTCAGCGAACTGGTCGATTTGAAAATATGACAAAAGATGGTTCCTATTAATAACAGAATTTGTAAAATGATAAAAGACAGGCTTGGCGACTAAATAGTCAGTTTTATTTTAATAAAAATATTTTAGTAGAGTCTCCGGAGAAAATTTAAAACGAGTGGTGATAGAAACACCGAAATGGAGAAATTTGGGAAGGGGGGAAGAAATGGTCATCTTACTTAGCGACAAGCTGCAACAACTTACGTGCGCTCTCCACGAATACGACGCGCGAGTTGGATGTCCTTGGGCATAATGGTGACACGCTTGGCGTGAATCGCACATAGGTTGGTGTCCTCGAAGAGTCCAACGAGATAGGCCTCGGACGCCTCCTGCATCGCCATGATAGCTGTGCTCTGGAAGCGCAGATCGGTCTTGTAGTCTTGCGCAATCTCGCGCACCAGGCGCTGAAACGGAAGTTTACGAAGCAGCAGTTCGGTCGAATTCTGGTACTTGCGGATTTCACGCAGCGCCACAGTTCCGGGCCGGAAGCGGTGTGGCTTCTTCACACCGCCGGCAGAGGGCGCGGACTTGCGCGCAGCTTTGGTGGCCAATTGCTTTCGGGGAGCTTTGCCACCGGTGGACTTGCGAGCCGTCTGCTTAGTTCGGGCCATGGCGCACTCGATAAAAGTTCACTCTTCTGACTTGAATACGGAAAATGAGACCTTGGGCATAGGTGTGTGAGGACAGATGTCACGGGGAATATGTACCAGTAAGATGGAACATAGGAAGGGGGTGTCATTTATGCATCGCGCATGGCCTGGGATAGTCAAACTCTCGATTCTCTGAGCTTGGCACTTGGAAGAGGCACCCACCCACGTCCTGTAAAGCTTAGTCAATTCTATTTGCTGTAACGGCGTGCCATGCATTTTCCTTCTGTTGCTGCCGGTTGAGTTGCTGATGAGCCGTGAGACGAGAAGGAACAAGACACATCACCACTTGTGGCAACAGGAGTCCTGTAACAGGACACGCATTACATGTACAGCAAATAACAAAGGATAATACATGTACATGTACATGTACCACGCGATTGAGGGTCCTCATTGGTGGCACGTGGCTTTCTCCAGGTCACCGAGTCGGTTGTCCGCGCAATAATGAGGAGGCAGCTGGACTCCAGATTCTGTAGAAAGATGGTGATTCATAAAAAACGGTGTTTCCAGGTTTGCCTGTCACGCTTGGGGCTGACATCAGTACATACCGGTACCTGTATGTATTAAGAGAGTGACTGGTGTGCCCATCTGGAAGGGAGCGGGTGAAACGGACATAAAAGGGCCAACGGAGGAGAGCGGTTGCGAGCGTGCGTAGCCAAAGCAAACCCTCGCGGGGTGCCCGCGAAGCAGGGCCGCGAGGTATTTGCGTATGCGGGCCCAGCACCGAGCTTTCCGGCGAGCCGAGCACTGTACTCACCAGGAATTAGAATCTTTTAATCGCAGGAGGCCTTTGCGAAGCAAAGCCAAAAGACCGCAATGACATCGGTCCTCAAGAAAGATGGGCAAAGGCGTGATGGGCAGTCTATACAAACTGGAAGCTTAAAATATTATGTGACCACTCGAGATGGGTGCAGCATCATGTGCCATGTATTAATAGCGGCAATAGTCACAGGTTGAAAATAAATGTTTTCAAATCGCATATATATTTGTTTCTACAGGAAACTGTTTTATAAACCTATCCGACCTTCATTCTTCGATTAGATTCCAGCCCATAATTCAAACGAGCATGAGCCGCATTTGCCCGACCAGGTACCAGGGTCCCGACAGTTACTGCGATAAATATTAGCCGTACATTTATTTCCCGAATATCCCCAACTTCATAAATAATTTATTGCTGAACCACATCACAAAACATAATTTATGGAACGGAGTACATCAAATTATTTTGTTTAACATGTAAGGCGATACAAATGAATGACTGGCTACCGGTCATTCGTCGTTTTCAATATGTTATTAAGTGGGAGCTGTCACTTGTCAATTTACTACGAACGTACCCGTATGGTTAACTCATCCCGTCGCCCAGGACGCACCGTCTTCAAGCCCAGTCAAGTGGTGGAGTTTTTCTAAAACCGTGCCGTGACTAGTACGATGAGGTGATTTTAAAATATCATCGTTGTCGCTGCGGCACGGTTCGCAAGCAGACAGCTCAAAATGGGTTTTGCAAACATCATGTCTCACGTCCGGAGCGAGCACCCCGACTTCGAGACCTTAATGCTCGCTGCGACAACCTCTGAAACAGGATCTATTTATAGCTTTGTTCGTCGATCATTCCTAAACCTTTTCAGCTGGATGCAGTGGATTCTAGACAGCAACCTACCGCTGCGCTTCTGCGAGAACGAGGCGACAAGGCGGAAACTTCATACCTATATTCACACCCATCTAATCATATTTAACATTTAGTGACTAATTTAGAGTAACCCTTTTTATGCTGTAGAAACTCAAATCTCCAGTCAATTTGTATGGAAACATTAGTATCTGGATGGGTAAGGTAACGCGGGCTGTAGAGAGGGCCATCGCGGCCGAGATTCCAGCGCTCTTTGGGCTTATTATCGACGGATGGACCCATGCATCGGAGCACTACCTCGCCGTCTATGGCTGTTACGAAGTTGACGGCGTGGTGAAACTCATCTACTGTGCGCATCCCCCCCTACTTAACGACGAAGATGAAGACCTTTCGGACCGTGGGCACATGTCATTTATCATTTTCGTTTTCGTTTTTCAGTGAGGTACATTGATGTCACTTAACTTTTTGCTAACGACACATGCCATTTATCGCCTCTATGCTTTCTAGAGATTACGAGAAACAGCTGGACCAGTGCTGTTTTCTGGTCGCTGACAACTGTTCTGTCAATCGGCTACTGGCGACATTGATGAGAGTTCCCTTGATTGGCTGTGCGAGCCATCGACCTAATCGCGCCATCTAAGTCGAGGTGGAAGATTTCAGCATGGAGCTGGGAGAGGTGAAGCAGCTGATGGTCGAGCTGCGCACACTAAATGCGTCTGCTACAATCAGGTAAGTATTTTTAAAATTGCTTTATATTACCTTTTTAAAGCAATTTTTTTAACAGACCCCACACACTACTTCGACCAGTCGACGCCCAAGACACCCCTATGAGATGGTAAACCAGTATTTTGAGCTACTACCGTACATGGATGCCACCGACGACGACATCACCGATCTCTTGCCTTCACCGACGAGCAACCGCCGCCTCCTGGAACTACTGAAAGACCTAAAGAAGGCCGAGTCGGTGTCGAAGGCGCTGCAAGGAACAGATATGTCACTTCTGGATGCTCGTATATGGCTTGATGGCTTAATTGCGATAAAGCCCCATTACACACTTTATATTGGTATGTCGCAATTATTTTTATTTGTGCACGAATTCCAAGTCTAGCAAAAATGTATTTATTATTGTATTTAGGGCCACGCGCTGCCATCGTTCACAGCCCTGATTTTGAGTCGGTCTGCGCTCGAGTATTGGCCGATAATAATGCTAGGATCGCACGCGCTGAAAAGACAGCGTTGGCGACATTTCTATCAAGCGCGCCAACGGATGTACAAGAGGATATCAATGGTGAAGGATCCATCGTCGAGCAACTTCAAAAGCGTCGTCGTCTGGCTACAATAGGAACAAAGTACGATTTTATCGGTAGCATTCCTGCTAGGGCGACTGCTTGGGTTGAGCGAAGCCGAGAACTTTGATCGCTGGCTTCTGATTGGATGAATATCACACGAATCGACTTCAAATCGATTCGCTAAATCGATTCGATTCAGGCTATTCTCACAAATTCGAATGGAACTGACAATATCTCATTCAAATTAAAGAAGATAACTTTCATTACCGCATTTCGCATGTAGTGAGCTGCAGCGGTTTAAGAGATACACCCCAGCGAGCCAATCATATACTCGAATGAAAAACGCAGAAAATTGCATGTAGACAGATACATCCACAAATGATAGCATACCGTACAGTAGTATACCGCCTAATTTCGAACTGCGTCGTTGCCACCAGTTTCGAATTTGGAATGGCGCGCGCGCCTCCAAAAGGAAGAGCACGCCGCGGCGGCATCGGAAGGCATGTGCAGCAGTACAAGGTCACATCTGAGCCCGTCGAAAAGAAGCTCGCGGTGATAAACTACCTGGCTGCCACGAAGTACATGCGTACGGCGATCCAGCACTTCTACCCCTCCCTCTCCGCTGGTTCCTACAACTCCAAACGCATGACTATTCTTCGATGGGATCGCAATCGTAAAAGCTTGGAGGACGCTCTGACCAATGGAAAAGGAAAGCACAAGAAGGTGCGCAATAAGGGGGTAGCAACTATATTGTCCAACGAGGACGAGCTTGAAATAGTTCAGTAGGTCAATGAGCTAGGTGGGGATGGAATCCCTCTCTCCACGCTAATGCTGACCGACAAGGCGATAAATGTCGCGGAGGTGGCAGAAATTGAAGACTTTAAGGCCTCCGACAAGTGGGTGGCTGGCTTCAAACGCCGCCATTTGTTTAGCTCCCGCTGTCCTACAACACAGAGCCAAATCAGCCCAGCCAACCTCAGCGAAATAGCAGCAGCTTTTGCAACTGAGGTGGAAGAAACCGTGCGTAATCTTGGTATGTGTGTGTACAACGCGGACCAAACAGGTAAAGTACTATGTTATTGTTTGTATTAATAATATGTGACGAGGGCTAAAACGATGTGGTGCAGCTGTTTTCTTTGAGTATGTAGCCAAGAAGACGTTGGCGCGACGGGACGAGAAGACGGTTTATGCTCCTCGGAGACAGTGATGGTAATCGTTGTACGCCTTTTGTCGTTTTATGGTAAAACCTTCAAATTATGTAACAATTTAAGCTGACAACAACACTCGTCGATGCGGTTTCGGCGTTCGCAATTCGAAGAAAGTGCGCACGATTCGTGAGTCAACAGGGCTTGAAGTTTACGGAAATTCGAAAGGTATTTATGTGACGGTATTTATACAGGGGTTGTAATTTATGTCTAACATCTGATTAAAAAAACAATTATTTTGTCACAGGGTGGTGGAATGCAGAATTGTCCATTGCTTTTTAAAGTATCACTTTGCTAGCCGAGTCCCACAAGAACCGATCCTTCTCTTGTGGGACGATTTTAGAGGACACTGGAAAGCCAACGTCAAGCACTACGCAGTCTCCATCAAAGTTACGCTGCTGAAGGTTCCAACCCACGCCACTCCTGTCTCTCAGCCAGCGGACGTGGCGTGGAATTTCCCTTTGAAGGTGCGACTACGTAGGTACTGGCACGGAGACATGCAAGCCCAAATATAGGCGTTGAGAGCCTCTGGGAGGAAGTTTAAGCTGTAACGGCCGGATCGTGTTACAATATGTGGATGGGTGCGACAAGGGTGGGATGAACTGTCAGCTGAAACAACAGCCAATGATTTTCGAAAGAGTGGGCTGCTTTCTAGTGATCACTGCATCGCCGCTTCCGATTTGATCGCGGAATGTCGCTGCTTGAAGGTCGTCGTATAGAAGAAGAACACGATTTCGGAGTGACAGACATAGTGGAAGAAGCTACTGTTTAGAGAATATACGACCGATAAATGTGTGTGCTTTTTAGTTTTTTGGTACCTTTTTTAGGGTAATACATCATTTTTGGGCTGACACTTTGCAAATCACCTAAACCTATAACATGTAGTGTGTTCTTCTACATGCGAACTGTGGTACATTCATTAGAGCGTAGCCTCATCAACAGTACGGGCGTCCCAGTACTTGCGGTTTTGCTTTAAAAAGAATCATTTCTAACGTGATCGGGTGTAGCCCGTGCCTTTCCTGACCAAACTTGATACGAGTGACACTAAATAGACGACCGACGATGGCAAGCATCCAGCATGCGGTGAATGGGCGCCACGCATCGGCGAACACTATCATGTACGCCCTCTACGGATACTTCTACCTGGGCTTGTCGAAAAAGCAACTGGCGACGATCTACAACAAGCTCATCAACACCATTTCCAACTGGATCCAGCGCTTCGAATCCGACAACGACTACCAGCGACGCTCCTCTACAAAGCAGAATGGTCAGTTCACGGAAGAGCAGCGCGCGTGGCTGCTGGACTTCTACAGGAGGCATCCGGTGGTGTTTCTTGACGAAGCAAAGGCTGCGTTTGAGCACAAATTCAATCGCTTCACTTCTATCTCAACGGTGTGGAGGACGCTGCGGCAGAATGGGCTCACGTGGAAGGTACTTGAACGACGGGTGATGAACATTAAGACCAACGATATAGAACGCTTCACGTTGGAGCTAGGCTCGATCAAGTGGTGCCAAATGAACATCCAATTCCTCGATGAAGTCAGTTTCGACAACAGGGGCATGCTGCGCTCGAGCGGGTACTGCTTGAAGGGAAAGAAACTCGCGTTTCGCGGTGAGTTCAATCGGAAGGCACGAGTGTCGTTGCTTTGCTTTATATCTGTGGACGGCCTCGTGGAAACCTTCCACACGGATGGGTCGTTTGACAGAGCCAAGTTTGTTGACTGCTGCCGTCTACATGCGCATTCGGGAAAGTCTGTACACCCGTACCCTGGAAACGTGGATTCTGGACGGTTCCAAGATCCATTGCCATCCTGACATCGTCTACTACTTGCGTTCGCTTGGGATAATTCCCATTTTCCCCCAGCATATTGCCCATTCTGCAACCCTATCGAGTATCTGTTTGGCTTGGTCAAGAAGGTATTCAAGCGGCAGTACGTCGAAGGATCCAAACAAAACCAAGCCGAACTCATTGCAAATGTGCTCCAACAGTTCCAAGATTACGATATGACCACAATTTTCGAGCACTGTGGGTGGAGTGTAACCGGTGATTTGACCCTACATTAGCACTGGGAGATGAGTACCTGAGTACATCGCGAGCCGAGCAATTCGGTGAAGACGAGTTGCTTGAGTTTTCGGAGCGAGG
>JAIKVB010000887.1:0-18070 GCA_024679045.1 Phytophthora brassicae
TTCATGAAGCTACCTACCAACTTTCATTGCCAGAGGAGCCGTAGATTGTCCGGTAGGTCCGGCGACGCAGACTCCCCTGACGTCGCTGTTGTAATTCTGGTACAAAAAAATAGTGGGCAGGTGGATGTTAGCTCTGGCAAATCGATAGGCAGCTAGATTTCGTACGCAGCTTCTCAACACATTCATGAAGCTACTTACCGAGTTTCATCTCCAGAGGAGCCGTACTTTGTCAGGTAGGTCCGGTGACGTACACGCTCCTGACGTCGCTGTTGTAATTCTGGTAGTAAAAGGAGAGGGCATTATTAGTTTATAATCCACAGTACTTCTGTACCGGTATATGGGTACAAATGGATGATCCATTGGATACTCCTAACCTCGATGCTTGATATGGCTAATCTACTTTGTGTGTGAGCTGCATCCTGGTACTACTATGTGTGAGCTTAATTCAATATTTGATTTTGGAAATGACTGAGATCGTTTGTTTTGACTTGGTCTTCACAAATTCTCAATTTGAAATATTTGATTTTGGAAATGACTGAGATCGTTTGTTTTGACTTGGTCTTCACAAATTCTCAATTTGTGTACCTAAACCACTAAGGGGTATAGCTGCCACCGTGCTACAAAGCAGCAGCTCATAAACTGGGTTTAAGGTCTAATTGAGCAAGCAAAGAAGAACAGGACGATAGCTCGCCAGAAAAAGAAAGAACAAAAGCAAACGAGACGTGAAGGAGTAACCCTTGGAGAAAGTACTGACGATTATGAAGCAGGGCCCCCTCTATACTATGTGCTGCCGGACAATAGTAGAAGAAAATTCAGTGTGAATCACGTTCCTGGTGGCCAGGCCAGCGAAGTGGGAGCCACTGACGTGGATAGCAACACACAGAGCGGTATGCAGCGTGATGTCGTAGACCAAGCCGACACCACGGCAGATACCTGCCAATCTGAAGTCCACATGGATGCAAAGAGGCACATGTGTGCTGACAGCGATTTTGAACCGAAAATGGTTGATGGCGAAGTAGGCCAAGACAGCTTGGAGATCCCACGTCCGATCAGCGTGGTTGACAGAAATTGGATCGATCCAAGACAGCAGATAAGGCATCAGAGTAAAAGTGTACATACTCAGTACCCGAATGTCGGTGCTATTCGAAGAGGTTGGGCTATTGAAGTCTCAAATGAATCTGGTCGTGCAACAAATATACTTTCCGAGCAGGGCACTGGCCAAAGAACCTTGAAGCAATATAAACAGGCAGCAGCTCGTTCAGAAGCGAGTGGTGGCAATAGCACGGTCAGTGAATGCAAAAGAGGTTTAGTTGAGGTGCAGACAAATAATGACGACTTGAAGAATGTCAAGAAAGCTGCAACATAGTCACGTTTAATAACAAAAACAAAGAGTGGAAGACGTATCAAACCACCGCGATGGATGAATGATTTTTTTATCATGGCAAGAGAGTTGAAGTCGAGTGAGGAAAGAGCTCAAAAGAACTTCGTGAAAAATGTCATGCAGAAATGGCACTCAGAAGCCATTGTGCTTTCATCAAGAGTTATAGAAGAACCCGCAACCTTGGCAGAAGCGATGGAGTCGGAGAACTTCATGCAGTGGAAACGCGCCGCACAAGTCGAGTATAATGCGTTGATTGACAATCAAACGTGGGATCTGGTTCCACGCACACCGGGCATGAAAATACTGCAAAGTAAATGGGTGTTGCGCGTGAAGTACAATGTAGATGGAACAATCGAACGATATAAAGCCCGTTTAGTTATCAAAGGATATCTGCAAGAATACGGAGTGGATTATCTAGAAGTATTTGCACCTGTAGTTCGATTTGAGACACTACGCTTCTTACTTGGATTCGCTGCAGTGCAAGACTATGTGATACATCAATTGGACGTGACAATAGCATTTTTGAACGGAGAAATTAATGTTCCGGTGTTCATGGAACAGCCGGAAGGTTTTGTAGTCGCTGGAAAAGAAAATTATGTTTGCAGATTGAAGCGATCATTTTATGAACTAAAGGAAGCCCCACGAGTGTGGTATCGGCTACTACGTGAATGGTTGGAAAAGAATGGTTTCACTATGCTAAAGTCAGAGACGTGTGTCGGAGTCAAGTTTGTGAACGAAGCACCATGCTTTATTTCGACTTATGTAGACGATCTTATATTGTTTGTGCCTACTGAAACGATAATGGTAGAATGCTTCGTTCGCGATTCAAGATGAAAGATCTCGGACCAATTCACTATATCTTAGGCTGGGAAATTCAGAGAGACCGAGCAAGACGTGAGATTAGAATCTCACAGAGAAAGTATGCAAATCAAATACTTGAGAAGTTTGGTGTGGCATCATGCAATGGTGTACGGATCCCGAGTAAGCCAGAGCGACTGTTATCAAAAGAACTATGTGCAACGGATCCAGATGAAATTAAGCTCATGAAAGAGAAGCCATATCGAGCAATAGTAGGCTCACTAATGTATTTAATGCTCGGAACGAGGCCAGATATCGCTTTTGCCGTGCGGGAGTGTAGCCAGTTTCTAGCAAACCCTGGCATAGCACACAGGCGTGCCGTGAAAACAATTTTGCAGCATGTGAAGCAGACAGAGAATTTTGGTTTAGTATTGGGAGGAACCAAATTTGTTGGCAGCCCCCTTCAGCTTAAGATAATAGCGTTTAGTGATGCGGATTTTGCGAGTCACCAAGATCGTCATTCTATCGCTGGTTACGTAACGATGCTCGGTGAGAGCTTAGTGTCATGGTGCAGTCAAGCAGAAAAGACCGTGGCGTTGTAACCACCGAAGCAGAATATATAGCGCTGAGTATGCTAGTGCAAGAGATTATTCACTTAAGGATGATGAGCCAGGAACTCTTGAAGAAACGACCACAGACTACAGACGTATACGTGGACAACGCTAGCGCGTTGAAGCTCGCAAAGAACCCAGAATTCCATTCGAAGACAAAGCACATTGATATCAGACATCACTTCATTCGGGAGAAAGAAGAAGCTCATGAAATCGCAGTACAAAAGATTGCGAGCTCTGAAAACGTTGGGGATCTATTCACGAAGCCACTACCACGAGCCACTTTTGAAAAACACCGAGCAGCGCTAAGAGTCATGCCAGTGCATGATACAGAGCCTGCCTCCGAGAAGCATCAGGTGGGGCACTTGCAGGTGTGAGTCTAAAAGAAGGTGATGCTGCTCTTCGGCAGAGCGACAGGTATGTTGCAGTTGAAGTAACCTAGGGTACACGAGCTAGTAACCTTCCCGAAGAAACTCGTAACCTAGTAATATAATCCTTTTTGCCCCCTATCTCTCAAGTAATGTAACATTACTTAATGTCACTTACCGTTAGCGAGTCTACCGGTAGCATGTTTGAAAACGAGTTTTTTTGTCTTTTACATCTTCATGGTGAAGTCCCATGGCGAGAGATGAAGAGGCTGAACTTGTGCGTTTGCCGAAGAAGGTCGGGAAAATATAAAAATCGCACATGCTCCAAGTGCGACCTCGGGATGAAGACTGGAAGATCATGTGCGACCGGCGCTCTGTTGCTAACCTGACTGGTTGGCAGCCAGCCAGAGGCTGCACGCAAGAAGGCGAGGCGTTTTGCAAGCAGGTAGTACTAGGAGGCGTCGAAGCGTTCAGTATGTACCCAATTGCGCGCGAGCTCACCCGCACGCGGTAAGAAGACGGGTGGGTATCCGGGCGACTGGTGCTCAGGCTAGTGTGTGAAGCATGTCAACAAGATTAGGAGGAGGAGTATCCTATACGCGCTTTTCATAATTACTTGAAAAGAAAATGACAGTGATCCATATTGCAAATATCTGGGATAGTACATGTACTTGTTTAGGATATTTATCTCTGGACTCCACAACGAAGGATCTCAGACTCCACAACGAACAAAACTAATCTGATTGGTTAAAATAAGTGCTTCTATTTAGTATTTTGTAAATTGCTCCATACCGGAAGGTGGTGCCTTCTATTAATAAGGGAAATGACCAGTCACGGGCTACTGGTAATGACCAAACAAACGATCGATGCGACAGCGGACCTCAACTGCTCATTTCCCTTAGTAGAAAAGTCATGCCAAGTGTCTTGCTGGGTGGGTATGGCTACACAGGGTCACTTTGCATGCAGCATTTCCAACCCCAGAGGTTGCAGGAAATTTATTAGCGATTTCCAGTGAATAGTAACAAGAACGTGAGAATAACTAAGAACAGTGGAAACTATAGACGCTGACTGCTAATTGCAATAATAGTGTCTGGACATCCATCCAAGTTCACGATGGATAGATGTTGCCACTTCCAGAGATTACTTTCCAATTCGCCAGCTAACCCGCAAGACATCACCATGACCAAGAACCGCCCAAGCTACACGCTCAAAACTGCCACCTCCACTCAGCACGATAACCGAGCCGCTCTGCATGACAGTGTCATGATGACATCAAAACCGACACCACGCCGCCAGTATTTCCGCCCACAGAGCTACGCCCCGCAATCGAACGGCGCCAGCTCCAAGCCAGACACGGGACCGGAAGAGATCTACACGCAGCCCGACGCCGCACCCGACGCACGCTTCTCGCCGCTGTTGTTTGGGCCTGCAACACCAGCGACGCACCATTGCCCGACACACTCGCGCCGCCCGACACCGACACGTCACCTCCGGTCGTACCAGCACAACTGGCCAGAGCCAACGAGCTGCTGCCACCAGAGTCTGGTGACAAGACACACTCACGAGCCCGCCGGCACCTACAGCATCGCCGCCAGACACGCTTACATACCCACTCGACTGTGCAAGTGAGGCGCCATACGCGATCGTGACACCACCAGATGAACCAATTTCCACTGACCCGCTTGACAGCGACACCACACCGCTCACGGTCGAACTCATGGGAGCCAAGCGTGACTCGCGCGATCTGCGGCTAGGGTTTGAAAATGATGAATAAATACAGCCAATCAGATTAGTTTTGTTCGTTGTGGAGTCTGAGGTCCTTCGTTGTGGAGTCCAGAAATAAATATCCATCACTATGATTCAAACTGGGTAAGGGCAGATCTGACCGGACGCACTTCACTGATGTGCGCTATTTGTGGTAACTTAGAGATTAAAGCTGCCAAGTTTATCTGCTGCAAATACAGTAACCGAGTGACTATGCTATTTTCGGCAGACGTCCAGTATGTGCTTATCGTTTACTCCTTTTAACCAATCGAATGGCTTGTATTCAGCCTTATGATTGGCAAGAGAAAAACAGTGACCCTATATTTCCGGACAGAGGAAGTACCGACTTCCTCCGCTTATAGTCTACAACCACATATAAGTTCTACCAATCACATCACTGTATTTAAGTGCGTGTAGGAGTTCCACATATAAGTTTCGCTTCAATCTTTTAATTACAAAAATACCGGTATCTTGGACTGGTACATCTGACCGGTTACAGAAAACCTTCTTTTGTGATTAATGCCCTTCTATTTGGTAATTATATATGTTTGTTTGACATTGCCGCTGCTGATCTAATTGAGGATTTTGCTCAGAAAGAGCTATCGATTCCAGCGTTATTTAAAATTGACCCAGATGACGACAGCGATTAAAAATAGACTGATAAACACGACTTCTATGTCGAGTAAATAGATAACATTCCATGTTTTTACAAAAACCAATTCAAATAAAAAGAGCATGTACCAAAGTCCGTCAATTCACGTGTAACGTTAACGAAACTCGGCACAGCCCTAGAGTTATCCTTCAACAAGCTACGTACCAAATTTGGTGACTTTACGAGATCGTGCAGCGGAGAAGCTGCCGCTAGAACGCGGCACTATGCCAATTGTCGTTTGGTGTAGTTTACATCATCTGGCACAAAAAAAATGTTTGCACACAAAAATGTACGGTACTTGCATTCTCGGTATGAGACCGGTTACCGATATCGGACGGTCGCTTTTATCGAGTGGTACCATGTGCCGGTACTTGACCTGTGGACTATAAGCGGAGGAAGTCGGTACCGGTACATGTACATAACAATCCTACAGACTCAGATTTCGTCAGTTAATTATTTCTTCGCGCAGTATTACCTAAATAATGGCGCTCTACGTATGGGGCCACAACAACTCACAGCAATTAGGACTGGATGTGAACGACAAAGAGGTCTTCGAGATGGTGCGTGTCTTCTAACTTCATTCTGTCCTTCTCGTGTCTAATCGTCCCTTTAGCGCCAAGTGGAGACTTTGCGGACCCAAGTGATCGTCGACTTCTCGGCCGGAGAGCGCCATTCACTGGCCCTCAACGAATTCGGCCAAGTCTTTGCCTGGGGACGCGGCCGAGAGGGTCAATTGGGTCTGGGTGACGTGGCCGGCGTGGCCAGCGCCGTGGCCGAGCCTCGACGCGTCGGGGGAGCTCTGGCCGGCCAGTTGATCACCAAGATCTCGTGCGGCGAGTCGCACTCGCTGGCCCTCACAGTGTCCGGCGACGTCTTCATGTGGGGTCTGCTACCTGTGGCCAAGTTGCTTCACAGTGAGGACGACGCCTCAGACCGAGCCACAGTCGAGTTAGCCGGCTTGTCCAGTGAGGAGATGCGGCGTGCACAGCGGGCCAGACCCCGCGAGGAGTTGAGACGCCACATGGACGACACAATCATGGCCCGACTCATACGGGACTCCATGCAGGTGTACGAGGACGCAGGATCTGTGGACGGAGAGCATGTGAAAGTACAGACGGTGCGGGCGCCTTGCATGACCCCGCGGTTGTGTACCGGGCCACTCTCAAAGCTCGTGGTGACCAACATCGCCGCCGGTTTCGCGCACTCGTTGGCTACAACCAACGATGGGGCGGTGTTCAGCTGTGGCTACAATGACAACGGCCAGTTGGGCTTAGGCTCGAGACGCAACTCGGCCGAGTTCCAGCACATCCAAGCTCTGGAAGGATACTTTATTGAACATATTGCATGTGGACAGCAGCACTCACTGGCCTGTTCTAGAATTCTAAGCTCGGGGGATAGACAGCAAGAGGACGACAACCCCACGTCTAGATCGGGGATTTGTTTCTCGTGGGGACTTGGTGTGTTAGGTCAGTTGGGGACAGGGATCAACATATCCTGGCGACCGGAAGAGGTGAAGCTGGCTCGACCTGCAGTCTCTGTCGCTGCTGGGAGTCACCATAGTGTGGCCGTCACGGATGATGGAAAAGTGTATTCGTGGGGCCATAGCGAGTACGGCCAGCACGGCGCAGGCGAGACGTTCTACGACCTGCAGCACAACGCACACTACTATTTCCCGCGTGTTCAGCAGGCGCTCGCCGACGATCCTAGGATTAAAGTGGTTACTGCTGTTTGCAGCTCGCACTCGACGATCGCTCTGACCCAGGACGGGTCTGTCATGTCGTGGGGATGGAATGCCTTTGGTGTCCTTGGAAATGGCAAGTATCAGCACTCAGTGCACCCCCAACGGGTCTTTGGACTGAAAGATAATGTCGCTATCGCAGTGGGAGCAGGCTCCAACCATTGTGCCGTGGTAGTGCGACCCCGTGGAGCTCATTATTCGCTGAGTTATGATCGGGTGCTGGCTAATGGCGATTTTGCTGATCTGGTGTTTATCGTGGGAGGATCTACAAAAGTGGAGCGTATTCTGGCTCATCGAGTAGTCGTGTGTGCGCGCAGCAGCTACATTAGAGGCCTCCTGCGTGTGCTGAGCAGCGTCGCGAAGAACGACAGCAAAGACGGCCAAGAAGTATTGGAAGTGGCCGAATTTCAGGACGTAGACGGTCAAGTATTCCGCGCGTTTTTGAAGTTTTTGTATACAAACCGCCTCGAGGTTGCCAGCCACAAGCGGAAGGCGCTGGGTCAGTTCGCGAGTAAAGTGTGCTCCGATACACTTGTTGTGCAGTGTTTGGATACGTGGCGCAAGGAGCGATTGGCGTCGTTACCACCACCGTCGTTTCGAAGCAGAGGGCAGCTTAACGGGATCGAGCCAGCCAGTTCGGAAGCGCAGCAATTTGGAGAGGACATGGAGAGAATGGTGTTGTCTGAAGATGTGGCAGACGTCGTGTTCTTATGGCCTGTAGAGGATGAACCCGGGTCCGAGACGTTTGAGCGTCTGCCAGCGCATAAGGCGGTGCTTTCACAAGTGGAATACTTTCGGACAATGTTTATGGGAGGTTTCAGTGAAGGCCGCGTAACGATAGAGGATGATGGCAATCGAGCAGAGCCTTTGTCAAAGCAGGCGATGCACGAAATCCCTCTTCACTACATGCATCGTGACGGAGTATCTCTGGAGGCGTTCAAAGGTCTGTTATTGTGGATTTACACTGGTTGCTTCGAGTTCTTGAGTGCGAGGCTCGAGCCTAGCGATATAATGGACTTGTATGTCGGTGCAAGTCTACTGGGTCTAACGGTACTGGCGAGTCGATGTGAATTCTGTTATTGTGGATTTACACTGGTTGCTTCGAGTTCTTGAGTGCGAGGCTCGAGCCTAGCGACATAATGGACTTGTATGTCGGTGCAAGTCTACTGGGTCTAACGGTACTGGCGAGTCGATGTGAGTTGCAGCTTGTGGAGTTGTTATCCGATTTGGATGTGGATTCGCTGCGTGCGTGTGAGGACTTTGCAGACCGGTATGACGCGCGTCGACTACAGACTATGAGTCAACAGGTGCTGCGCAAACAATTAGCATCGGAATGCTATTAATAGCCGCGCGGCTGGTTCATAGGCGAGATTTCGCCACATCGAACGGACTTTCACGTAAAAGACAATGCTCCTGTCAAATATTTGTTGTACAGTAGTATACTTTAATACAGATACTCACCGATGCAGCATGTCCTCTGTACACTACTACGTAGTACTACAGTACGATGCTCTTATAAGTGGTCGACATTTGATTGAGATTGAACAAAATGGGCACTCCGATTGCCCGATATTCCAACCGGGTATCAAATGCTGCCGGAAATTTATCATGTGCTGATCAGCACCCTATCCCAGTTTAACCCCTTGACCCGAAGGATATACTTATATTTTTGCGTTAAATTGGCATTCTTGAGAAAAGAAACGAGAAAACCATACTTGTACGGCAACTTAAGTTAGGTAAAGTTAGTTCATAGATTTCTGAGAGCGTATGAAAAACTTGGTGGAAAACCTGGCGGGATTCGTTCTTCTGCGCCACAGCCACCATACGAGCGAGCCTTGTTATTAATAGCCGCCCCAGTCCTGCACACGTTAAATTACGACCTTCAAGACTCCAATTCAGGCTGTTGGCTTTGCATCCTGCTGTAATCCTGAAGCAATTTCCCTAAAGCCGTATGGGCTCGCCATCTTCTTTATTTTTTGTTTGAAATGCAGCACATC
This sequence comes from Phytophthora brassicae, assembly GCA_024679045.1. Classification (NCBI taxonomy): domain Eukaryota; phylum Oomycota; class Peronosporomycetes; order Peronosporales; family Peronosporaceae; genus Phytophthora; species Phytophthora brassicae. Next base: position 9,310 of record JAIKVB010000887.1, read on the forward strand.
GATGTCACTTAGCGCGATGTTCAGCCATCTTGTCGGCTTATGGAGTGTGTCCAGGTGGTGATGAAAAAGTTCTTAAGCTTAGCAGCACATAGGCGTCAAGCATGACCTCCGTCATAGGGTGTCCGTCAATAATTAACTCAAGTTTAGTATCGCAGAGTGACCACTTTGCCCAAGCTTCTACATTAGCTTTCGGGTGCGTCTTCCTGTCACCCTCGGGTCAGATACGCAATCACTGCCTCTCATAGGAAGGGCAAGTGGGTGTGCGTTCTTTCTACAATGACAACAATGACTCGGAAAACGGAAGCAAAAATAAAGTACCGGCCACGAAGTCCATGGCGTGCCAAAAACCCAAATGTAAGTCCCATTCGTGGCGACCATAGTCGATGATCAACCAGAATCCATCGGAGCGAACACTCGACGAGAATAGAGCCGCACCGAAAAATTGCTATGAGCGACGTCCAGGAGGACAAGAATGGCTCCGAGCCCTCCCACTGCAGCGACTTTGGGGCGGAAGGGATTCGTTGTAGAATTGCTCGTGCAGTTGTCCACCGGATGTTTCCTGCATCACAAACCTGCCTCTCTTTATTTATTCCATTTACAAAAAATATCTATTTAAAGAGGATCTATCAGACTTTACATACAGCACAAACCATATTACACTTGCAATTGAAATCCTTCTTGTACTAATAAAATTGGTTTTAACAGCTCTCCGTGTATGCTGATAATTGTAGCGTGACAGACTGTTGCCTGCTGGACAGTTCCCCCACTTCGCGGCGCTCCATTCCGCCTTCGTCCACCCTCTTCATTCGGGTCACAGCCAAGCCGTCCACACTACACTCCCGTCTGTAGTCCGCTGCTCGTATGGGCCGTATGCAGTCTGCGACCGAGGCCAGCGCGCAGAATCTACTGCAGGACAACGCCAACTGCGTGGCTCACGTACTGCAGAGTAATTTCTTCAGCCGCTCGGCATCTCCGTCCGTGTCTGAGAGCTGGGAGCGTGCGGCGTCTCGTCCGCCCATTAACGTCAGTCCTTATGTGCACACGCGCGACTGCGGGGGTCGCCGCCGCTCCACTGCCGCCAGCTGCCAAGCTGTCATCGGTACCTTACAAGACGCCATGCGCGCGCTACACGCGGACGATACGAGCAGCTTCCGTCGCGTAGAGAGTGAACTCTTCGGTGCCGATTTGCTTCTAGACGCGCGTGTACTGGACTCGTTCGTGTCGCGCACCAAGGAGACGCCATACCGGTATGTTGGTCTTAAACATGTCAAGTACCGTAGTATGCTAGACGAAGGCCACGCCGAAGAGTTTCTACTCATGGAGACCGTCGGACGAGGAGTTCACCCAGTGTCCGGCCACAAGTTCATTTTCAAGATGTTGCGCTCTGTAGACGTCCCCGACCGGGAGTTTGAGATGCGCAGCGCCAATAGCCACCACGCGCAATTACAAGTCCATCGTGGCGCTATCCACGCCATGCTGCTTGTACTGTGTGAGACGAGCCATCGTGGCATCTTAAAGATGCAATTGTGGCTCGATGTAGAGCTTACTAAGTGCGGGGAACCATTTTACGGCGCGTTTTCTAGTCTTCACGACGCGTACAGTTTGTCTATTCGATACCGACAGCTTGTAGAGGACTACGCGGCTACAAGCGGAGATGCAGCCATCGCAGCTTCTAATAAGACGTCGCGGTTTGGAATCCTCACGTCGCGCTCCAACCGTGAACGGAAATGCCAGACGTGTCAGCGTGCGCTCGGTTTCTTCTCAAGGAAGAAGAAGCATCTGTGTAATGTGTGTGGTATCTATGTGTGTTCGTCTTGCTTGTCCTCCACCTCGTTCCAGAGCTGGAAACTCTGCGGCTTGTGCTACCAGCGTAACAAACGGCTCGTGAACCGCACGCGCGTGTCCAAGATGGCTTCATTGGCTTCAGGACTGGGTGGAACTCTGCAGAAAATCACGCGCATCGGACGCAGTTATAGTAGACAGCGAGACTCCATCTTGTTCGCTACAGCTGAAGCTGCTGGAGAACTGGCTCCGAACCCGATGCAGGACACTAAACAGCGTCCGAACGAGCGCTTTGCTGGTCGAGATGGAGCTAGAAGACGCCATATAGAAGACGATGAGATGCTATTCGAACACGACATTAAACCGCTGGCCAGGAGTGTCATTGGCGTACGTCGTGCTGTGAATGGAGGTGGAAACGCTGTTAAGGAGCCTCGTCCGGACTTTGGTGCTACGGTGGGTGTTGGTCGACGGCCTGCGCCTGCTCTTCGTGACAGTCTCAGTAGAAGTCAAGGACCTGCTCGTCGTGACAGCCTCAGCAGGAGCCAAGGACCTGGCGGACACAAGCACAGCTTGACGCGATCGTTTCTCAATAAGACTGGCAAGGGATCGTATGACCCCCGAGAGGACATGAGCAGGGAACTAAGCGACTCGCTCTTTGATGGCACCAACGGCTCCTTCCGGACCAGCGAACTGAGCAGCAGCCGCGTTCAGATAAGTCGAAGTAGTAGCTTTGTTGATGCAATGCTCGAGTCCACTGAGAGCAAAGTGAAGGAGGAAAGCACCACTAGCAGCAGCACCACGAGCTCCGGTAGCGGCCAGAGTAGCCCAACGCCCGAGCCAGATATCCAGCGCGTAGGCCCTCAACGAGTGCCTGCTCCGGCCCCACCCAAGCAGACCGAACAGTCCAGAATGAGCAACTACCCTCCACGCCGCTCAAACCACATGCAGCACATGCACCGCGGCAGTGGTCGGTCTCGCGTTAGCAACTCGTCTCGCAGTAGCTCTTCATCCCAACGCAGTTCTTCCTCGTCCTCTTCTTCTCGTCGTAGTGCCTTCAAGGGCTGGGCTTCGGCTTCTGCTGGCCCAAGAATGGTGTCGGCGAAGTCGCCTACGACGAAAAAGATATCAAAACTTGCGCGGGATGAGGAAAACCACACACCATCATCGGGTTGGCGCTCATCAGGCTTTGACGACTTCATTGAGCCTATTAAGAGGGGACGCAATGCTTCTGCTCTGTCGGACTACAGTGGCCAGCCTCAAAACAATGGCCGTAACTACGAGTGGATTTAAGTGCCAGTTGCTGTGACCAGAACGGAGGTGTCCAATGGAAGACATTCTCCCCCCACGTGTGTTTACAGCTTCGGTAATTAAAGGCCACGGGGAAGCCTTCAAGTCGAAGTCACGCGTCTGCTATTTAACTTGACATCGTGAATGTCATCCGAGATATATTCCCTCTTTTAAACTTTACTAGCTTTGAGATTATTCATAAATGATAAATTCTTCTACATTTTTTATTTTTACTCAACGTATAACGAATAACGCAATAATTGTTTGACTATATAACATGCGTTTGATCTTTTGAGTACAGTTTAGACCTGCTTATTTGAACTAAATTGACTCACTTCAACAACGTGCTTCTAGTATTAAATCCCCGCAGCTTTTACAGTACCAGCACCAACCTCGGTAGATGGCGCCTTAGGTTTGGTAACACCTTCCAAGTACGTGATCTCAGAGCGCGCCTCCATCAGCGAAGCAAAGTCTGTCATTCAATAGCCATCATTGATAAATAAATAAATAAAAACCCATCCACAAAAAGACACGTACCGGGGCAAGTAACGTTGGGAGCAGCTTCGTAGTTAGCCTTCTTGCTTGGGTTCTCCATCGAGCAACGCAGTGCACCATGTGAGCACGTGACGACCATATCGTCGCCCTCGAGCTGCACGATAATGTATCCACGGTTCCTCATAGAGCCCGTGCCGAAGGCGCAGCATCCTTTGCCGTTGGCAGCGCACTCAGGGTACGTGTACTCGGCGAGCGCGAGAGCGCAGCCGGCGGCCAGAAGCGCGAGCGTCACGACCAATCCGTTCATCGAGCGAAAGTTCATCGTTTGTAGCTCTAGAAGACGGCGGCGGTGGTCTATTTTTTTATCCACAAAGAGAGTCCAAGAGTCTGATGAGGATCGAGTCAGCCAAGAGCGGACGACGATCGGAAGCTTTGAAGCAAATACCTGCCATTTGCAATGGAGACTGGCGATGGATGGTAAAGACAAAACCTCTGCTTTTACAGCACCGGATAGAAATGAGCTGAAACACGACTACTTGACTTCAGTATGCAGGATTCGCTGGTCGGACGTCCATCTCCTCTACGCCACGCATCAGGCTCAATGTTCGCGTCGTTTGTGACCATAGGCAGATAGATACGTAGCTTTACGGATTAACGCTGCGAACACAAGCATCGTTGCTGTCGGACACAAAGGCAGAGGCGTGGACAGTATCACCCAAACAGCTTTCATTGGAAAAGTCAAGACGTTCTCAATCAAAGTCACGAGCCTCGGAGGTTGATACTCGTACGATAAAGCATTGGCACTTTACTCTTCATCTCAGCATTGAAAACACAAATGGCGGGCTGGATTCGATGCTCCGTGGTGATGGCGTTGGCGGTGACGCTGGTTGCAGTCTCGGCAAAGCAGGACGCGTCGCTACACTTTAAAGTCTACAAAGAGTCGACGCAGGAGGTCGATAATAAGGCCACGACCAGCAGCAAAGACTGCGAAGTGAACGGCGTGACGTTGCGTCATCGCAGCTTGCACTACTACGGAGAGGAATCGTACGTGGCCTGCTCTAACGGACAGGCCGGGTGCTACCTCATCGAGCGGGTACATGACGAGGCCACGCAGGTTTCGTGTCCGAAGGAGAAGTTCCAGCAGCGGATCGACGAGGAGACTGCGTACCGTGAGCACGAGAAGAAGACGAAGGAGCAGGCGTTGGCTAGTGGTGATGACGACACTACGGACGACAAGAACCGCCGTCTCTCGCTCATCGTGGTATCCACGCAACGTATTTGGGACAACGGTGTCGTGTGCTACCAATTGAACGAAGACTACCCATTTAACTCCACTCAGAAGGAGTATATCTACCAGGCTATGACCAAGTACGAGGACAGTACAAACGTGCGGTTTGTAAACACTGCCGAGTGTAAGAAAGAAAGCTTATCGTACTGTGACTCGTGCGCAAATTGGGTGGATTTTAAACACCCGACCAGTGGACGCGACTGTAACGCAAGTATCGGCATCACGGACGACGGTGCACAGGTTATGAACCTTGCTGACCGCTGTTTCGAAGTAGACGACAACCTTAAAACAGTCTACGGGTCGGCCATGCACGAAATCGGCCACTCACTGGGAATGTACCATGAGCACCAACACCCACTCCGCACCGTCGGCGTCTTCTGGGATGACATTGACCAGGGCATTTGGTCCGAGATGACCATTCGTGACTTGAGTGTTGGTGGTCCCTATGATCTCGACAGTGTCATGCACTACCCGATGTCGTACGGCTTTTGCCAGCCAAAGTACTGCAGTGATTCCGTTACTAAGGACTGTGTGAAGGAAGGTACCAAGTTCTGTAACTTGAACGACGACGACAACTGTACGGACATCACCAAGGCAGTGTGTAACGAGACAGCCACGGAAGCTATCGGTCAGAGGAAGTATCTAAGCCCAGGTGACTTGGCCGCCATCAACCAACTCTACCACTCCGCGGCCTGGTCGAAATCCGACACAAAGATTGGCGTCTAATTGATGTAAGCCACTCAGCGAGAGAGAAGAAAAATGATGTGTTTTGTGTGTCGCCTTGTTCCGTAAGATCGTTGTCCAAATAAAAAATCGATCGTTTTTAATGCCAATTTTTTTTCCTGCTTAAGTTGCGCGAAAAAAACACATGCGCCGAAAATGCTGTTAATGAAAATAGGCGGAAAAAAAGGAGCGGCACCTCTTTTGTTTAAACGGTGTTGGTTTTTTTTTGGAGTTGAAGTGTGATCCGCGCGCGGTGATGGAGGAGGATACCGGTAGGAATGACGGCAATCAGCCGCCCACGAGCGCTGCGGTGGACGAAAAGTTCACAAACAGTGACTACGCAGCGTGTGAGCTGGATATACATACTGTACCTCGTCACTTCGAGGCTTCGTCAAACTTTTCAAACATATATTCTATGCATTTGATGTTAACGCCTGTAACTATCCTCGACACTCCCAGCTGCGCGGCAGCTCCTCCAATTCGAGCTCCACAGCCTACGGCAACGGTACCGCAAAGTTCTACGGCAATGGACTCTAACAGAACAGCAAGACCAAAATCAAAAAAATACTGTAAGTTTTACCCAGGAAAGCTATACTTTCGATAGCACAGCGGCTCTAGTAGGAGCACAAGAGCATCAAACGACTCCGGGGTGCAATGCAGGGTCTTTTTACATGCTGTACGCGAACGCTGTTGACAAAGAAGTCTGTTCGCTCCAAGATTCGCTCCTGGTTTGGACTCTAGATTTATCGTTTATCAATTTAACACAAGCAGCAGGATGTGAACAAAACAAAGAGCCATTATTTCTCCCAGACTGCTAAATCTCCTTCAACGAGGTTAATGTACTTTTGTCGTCATATTCATAACGTGGCTGTGTCTCTAGAGGTCATGGACCTGAGTTAAAATACGAGTAAATAAACTGAAGTATAATTCATGTTTTGGAGCTTTGAGAACGAATCCTCGTTTCGAAGAGAAAGGTAAAGTTTCGCCGTTGCCTTTCTTGTCTGAGAACGAAGCGTTACATTTATGCGGATAAGCTTACATTATCCTCAACTAAATTCTTGTTTCCTTTGTCCGACTGCCCCTTGATCAGACGGAAAGAGAGTTTTGAGATGGACATGCTGTAAGCAGGAGGACCCCCAGCTTATTTTTTGGGAGGTTTCTTGCCAGCTTGTTTATTTAGCCACATCTCGTAAAACTTTTTCGCCTTGGGAAAGTCTGTGTGCTGGGCATTATTATAATTTGGTGGAAGACCTAGTTTCTTGTATGCTGTCGCAGGGTCGACACCCTTACTCAGCCAGAATTTGTATTTCAACGTTGACCAAATTCCCCTCTCCTCTTCTTCGCCTTCATTCTGGGTGTCGTGATTTCCCTGGAGCCTTTTCACGTTGGCACTGGTCTTCTCGCCTTCAGGGGTAAAGGAGCGAAGGAGCGGTACATTACCTGGAGATGAAATCTCATTGTTCTTGGCGTTTTCAGGATTCCCAGTTGCACTAACCGCGCTGATAATCATGAGGACGATGGCAGCACATGCGAAATATAGACGCATGATCAAATACCCGCGAGTAGATGCTTGTGGTTGTTAGTACTTGGGACGGACTAAGTAGAAATGAGGCACGGCACCCTCTGCCAATTCATTAAGATCACTCATGAGAGTGACTAAAAAACAGTATTTAGAGCCGGTGTGGCATCTTAACTTTGTATGTGGACGAAGAGTGAATGTAAATTGCTATTTTTATATAGGAGGAGGTGAAGCCCAATGAGCTCGGCAAGCCAACTGCGGTTTAAGAGCCGTGTGCGCAGCACGCGGGCATAAAACCAGGACCAACCGTGGTGGACATCTCGCTCGACCGTATAGGGTTAAGCCCTGCAGGGAAGGTAGTGGGTGAGGCAGAGCGATATACTATCTGTCGACACCTCCAGCTTTCGAGATTTTCAGGCCATGACACCCGTCCCACACCGGCTCTAATTATTGTGAAAATAGTCTCTGTCATTCATTAATAGCAAATCAGATTACATGGCGTAAACTACTGGTAATTTACCAGGCCTTTTTATTGACTTGATTAAAGTATGCTAGCAGATGATACCGTGGCGTACACCCTATTTCCACTTCAGTGAAAGGTTGTCTCTTCAGGGCAGATTACGTGCACACTCTTATTCCGGGAATACATACTAAAATCAAGTCTAGCCAAGGTGGTACTAATTCTATCTTGGTTCCCGCGAGGACGGATGTCATGCGAGGGAATGTATTTGCTTCGCAAAGGCAGTCGCTGCGCTCATGCGATAAAAGATTCTAACTCCTGGCGAGTGCAAGGCTCGGTTCGCTCGTGAGCTCGGCGCTGGGCCCGCCTCCGGAAATGCCGTGCGGCCCTGCTTCGCGGGCACCCCGCACGGGTTTGCTGTGGCTACGCGCGCTCGCACACGCTCACCTCCGTTCACCCCTCTCCCCGCCGTTTTTCTCAAGAGTGTGCATGTAGTCACTCTCGTCTCTTCAGTGCTCATCGGATGAGGCAGCTAGCAGAATAGCTTCACATTCTCACTACAGCGTAGTCAGGCAGCGACACTGCTGTTCACAACGGTGCAGCAAGAGAGCGGCTTGGACGCCCAAGCCCAAGGAATCGTCGATGGCTTCTACGCGGGTGGGACCTATAGAGGGAGAGTACTGGTGGACGGGCACTGAGCTCCGTGCTGGGGTCGAGTGGCTTCAGGAGAGTACTTTAGAGAGTTGCCACCCCATGGGTGCACGGAGCCAAGCATATCGGAGGTGCCTCCAGCTTTAACCTTGGAACTGGTCTGTGCCACTGCCAGGGGCGGATCTTCATACAAGACGGGGGGCACCCCCACCAAATGTATCGCCTTGTAGAATTGCACTAGTGTTTCAGAGCGGACTACCTTTTGACTTATCTATTGGCCCCCCTTATCTTAAGGCTGGCTCCGCCTCTGCCCACTGCTCGTGGCACTAAAGTTGTAGGGATCCCGTGGGTATTGGTCCGATCCTGGACATCGACACATAACTCGTTGCGGTTTCGCACTACGGTTTTATGTTTGTCCAATGAAACAATTTTGAGGGCAGTGCTGCAAATTAGATCGATTTTGAGGTCACTGCTGATAAATATCGCTACCGGTATTAACCCTTCTAATACGAAGATTATTCCGGAGACTCCGGAATCCATAACATATAAGCTAGAG
>JAIKVB010000888.1:0-18027 GCA_024679045.1 Phytophthora brassicae
CCAAGTCTGGGGCAAGGTGCCACCATCGCGGTTATGTGAGGCGATGGATGCTGAAACGGTCGATCCGACGTTGAGCAGGAGAGGTGTTACGAAAGGACGTTGGACCCACGGCTGTTCGATGCTCTGCATGATTTGCGCGCAAGTGCACAGCGTCGACCATTGCGAGGTCTTCCAGCGTTTCGAAAAGCTGACCAAGTTTATTCGGACGTCAGTCGACCAGTCAGCGATTCCAGTCGACCTCCAATCAATTTGTGAGTCGACTGATGTTCAACTCGATATTTCTACAACTTGTACTCGGTTTGATGATAACTTTATGCTGAAAATAGTCGACTCCAGTCGACTGGACAAAGATTGGGGCAAGATGCCACGGTCGGAATCAAGCGAGGCGTCGACAACCGATAAGTTCCAGTCAACCGTCAGCAGGAAATATATTCCGGAAAGGCATTGGACCCACGGTCGTCCGATGCTCTGCATGTTTTGTGAACCGACTGATTGTCAACTCGGTACTGGTACGGGGGACTCGACTTGTGGACCAGTCATCTCAGCGGTCTCGGGTAACGAATCAGTCGAATCTGCAGACATGAATGATGAGTCGGCCGACTTAGACGAGTTGGATGACGAGTCGAATAACTTCCTGGATTCGGTGGCAGTAAACACCGACTTGACTAAATCGACCGAGTCGACCGTTTACACTACCTCGACTAGTTCACTGACGGATGTGACCGAAATGACTGAAACAGGCGACTTGTTGATAGCAGAAATGGAATGGATCAATCGACCACGCTTACGAGTTTCGTTGAAAAATCACTCGACTGGGGCAGTACTGACGTTTGTGATCACGTCACTGATCCAGGGTCAGAAGGAAGCCATACGAGACAAGTTGACGGAACAATGGAAATCGCAAACAGCGACCTCCACAGTCTAGCTGAGTCCGACGTACCAAGACATTTGAAGATGTTGGATTCTGCCACGCGCAGTGGCGTGTCACTGGACGTTTTCGCTAGTCGACTAGTCGACCAGGTCGATGAGGTTCAGCAACTGCTCGACTTCATGGAGGAACCTTCGCCCGAAGACATTTGGGAACCAGACAAAGTAGTGGGTGGTTCTTCAAGTGGAATCGGCAAGGGGACAATTACGAGATTTCCCTGTGGTGACCATCCAAGACTCGATTAGTCAAGACACTCACCACTCTGGCTCGTATCATGACTGGGGCAGTTGTGGTGTAGTGAAAGCTTTTGAAGAGTGCGTTTTCCGACAATATGGAGCTCCGTCGCTCATTCGACACGACCGGGACCCACGATTCATGAACGAGGTATTTTAAGCGTTCGCCGACTTAATGCAGTCGAAATCTCGAGCTACGCTCAGCTACCGACCTGAAGCCAATGGGCAACAGGAACGTCGGTTAAAACTATGATTCAAACAGTCCGAGTTTACATGGAGGACCCGCTTTAGGTCGACTGGGATGTCATTGCGGAAAGGCTGGTGCACGCAATCAACAATTCGCGTGATACGACTCGACGAAAAACGCCTTTCTACCTGGTACATGGTTGGGACGCACAGTCGACTCTAAAAGCTGCGAAGTTTGACCCACACATCAGCTAACGATTCCATGATAGATACCGCCGGCCGGCGACGAGACGCTACACAAACACGGGCAGCCTCCAGAACACTAGGCAAAAAAAACATCGGCGTATCTGGAAGCAGTCGACGAATCACTTGGCACGGGTGGTTTGGTGCATACACGTCAGCGAAAGCACGAAGCCCCGCCAGAGACCACGGCGCAGCGGGGATAGTCGACTTCTCATCGACCAACTCCCTCGGAATCTTCGCCGACTGATGCTCCACAATCCGTTGCCAACACCTAGAAGACCCGAAATGAAGGAACTTCAAATGTTTCAGGCGTTCCAAGCGGACTGGCATCCGAGCGTCTTGAGAAGAAGCTGGAATCGCCCGGAGACGGAGATTAGTCATGGTCGTCGAGAGAATGACAGGGAGAATTGGTTCAGTCGATCCAGAGACACGTGACACCTGGGAACCTGGGTGACTACGGGTCGACTGACTTGGAGCACTCGACGGAGGCAGACCAGCACATAACCTTGCGCGGACGCTTGGTCTACGGAACACCTGATTCAGCTTCCTCTTCATCCAAGGAATCATCTCGACCACTGGGATTACGCCGTTTCTTGCTTGAACGCTTGGTCGGCGGAGTACTGGAGCCAGTTCCCCTTCACCCGGAGAGTCGACTCGACTGCGGTGCTTGTGCTTGTGCTTCCGCTTATGTTTGGAGTTGAGGCCGCGAGCCAACCTCCTCTGCTGGCCTAGCGAGCTTACGTGCCTGCTTAACAGCGCGTCGTTCAGCTTTACTTTCCTTGGATGTAGATGAAACATTCAGTGAACGAGGCAACGGAGAGGGCTCTGCGCCAACTTCGCCATCCGAGGCAATCCCGTCGTCCGCGAGAAAACCCATCACCCAGCAGTGGGTAGTCGACTGAACTCGGACTCGACGCTTGGCCATCATCAGGATAACTGCTACCGGAAGCCACACTCATCGGATTGCTTGAGGAACCTCGCAACATATCGTCGGTCGACGAATCGGAAGATGAGTATCGCGGGCCGAGAACTTGGTGATCGGATGCCTTCAAATTGTCAAAGTAATGAGCGGTCATCAGCCGGGAATTAGCTGCCGTCATCCGCATTGGTCGACCCGAAGGAGAGGCTAGTGCTGGAGACCCAACGTCGGCTGGGTGCTCGACGAATAAAGAGGCCGGGAACAGCTCAATAGGCGAGACACCGAAGACGTCAACACAGAAGACGCAGCAGACGACCCGCCAACAGTTGACCCAGCCGGCCCGCTGAGTGAACACGAGGGAGTTGACATAGTCGGGGCATTGGTGGTCGAAACAACACTTGCTGAAACATCAAGAGGTGGACCCGACTCGCTAACCGGAGGCACCCGAAAAGTGGACGATGGAGTCGACGTTTTACTCGAATGCGAACCAATTGATATGGTAACTGACGAAGCAGGTGATATGGACTCTAACTCAATCAAGGCTTTCTCGACTCCATCTTGATCGTCGACCGCGTCAGCCGATAGATCTTCGGTTACGACAGAGATCGTCGGGGTGGTGGCAGACGACAAAATCAGTTGACTCACCGACTTTGTCGTGGATCCAGCCGCTGACTTCGGAGCCGGCTTGGATGTTTTCGTGGATCCAGTCGCTGACTCCGGAGACTACTTTGATTTTTTTCATGGACCCAGCCGCTGACTTCGGAGCCGGCTTGGGTGTTTTCTTGGTCTCAGCCGCTGACTTAGGAGCCGGCTTGAGTGTCTTTCGTGACTTGGGGTGGGGTGGAAGAACAAAATCCAAGTCTTCAGACGAGTCGCTATCCTGACCAGGAAGAGGAGATACAGACTTCAACAGCGCTTAAGCCTCTTCGTAACCTTCCTCCCCAGGAAGAGGACACGAATACGGTTGCTTCGGTGCTCTCACTTTGTGCAAGTGCGAGCCAGCAGCTGTCGGGGACGTTGGGTTCAGCAAACGTCTAAGCCGCTCAGCCGGAGTCAGCTGCGACATCGGAAGTCGACGCAAAACACTCAAGGAGCGAACCTGGTTCACTGGTCCAGCCGAGACGCGAGGACGAGTCGGCTGAGACGACTGGCTAGTCGAGTCGAAGGCTGGAACATCAGGAGAATGAACTTGACCAGCCGACTTGCCAGTCGAGCCGACAGCTGACGTCGCGAGAGAATCGGTTTGGCTAGCTGAGCTGGTAGTCGAACTTTCAGCCGAACCAGTGGTCGAACCGGACGAACTAGGCTTGATCCTCAACTCAAAGGTGACATCTTGATCCGGAGACACATTCAGAATTTCTGGGTACTTCTGAGCCAGAACCTTGTACAAACGAGCGTTCAACTGAAGATCCTCAAGCGAAAGACCAGGAACATCTAAGCCGACAGCACCAGCCGCAACTGAATACGTATCGTCCACTGGGATCGAGCCTTTTCGACGAGCAACTTTCTGAGTCGGTAAATCGACGCTCGCTGACTGGCAATAATAGACTTCGCCTCCCGGAGAGCGAAACTTTCTCCATCCATGTAAGCCTTGGCCGCCACTTGCAAGTTCTCAAAGTTCTTCGCTGGCACACCCTGCAAGTCAACGTAGGCGGCGTCCCGACGGGCCAATTCAGCTTCAAGGGACTTGATATGCTTGTCACGGTCATCCACTTGACCCTGGACGTATGCGAGAAGGCGTTCAGTAGCGACCAATTTCATGTGATTCTCTTCGCCAGCCGCCAACGTCCGAGCTTCGGCGACTGCTAAACCCTTGCGGAGTGAAGCCAGTACCCCAGTCGACTTAGAAGCTTCGTGTTGCCACAAGCTGAGCTCCGCGGTGTCGGCTTTATGTTGACTGACCAAGCCTGCGTTTTTCGTGGCCAGAGTTTCCAGACGTCGGGTCAACTTGGAATTGTGTTCCTGAGCAGCCTTCAACTCTTGACGCAATGCAGCCAGCTGATCCGATTCGTCCACAGCCGAGTAATTATGGCTGAGCAGATAAATCAGCTCATCAGCCGACCAGGCCCTCATAATCGCATCTCGCTGGACGGAATCAGCGATGAGTGGAGGAGTCGACAAACTGAAGGCCAGCAGACGAATTACTGACGACATCTCGTCGTGACGTTCCTGAGCGTCCTCCTGTATCATCACCACAAGAGAGTCAAGACTCACTGGTCCAATGGGGTCGACTGAATAACGCCCGAAGTAGTGTCGTCTTGCAAACCCAGCGGGCCAGGAGGAGATGCGCGAGACGATGGTCCCAGAACCAAGACCAGACCCGTCAGATCGATGAACGAGTCATCTCGTCCACCTCCGACCCCAGGAGTACCGGCCTCACTTACCATCGACTCAGCGGGAATCTCCTCATCCTGAACGGAAGTCGACGAACGACCGTTTGGAGAGTTTGCCGAACCAGAAGACCATACAAGCAAGATGAAGGGATAAGTACAAGCACTGCCACATGATGTGAATTACGTGGACGTACCCTGGCGGCTTCAAGACTCAGCGGAGAACTCGACATGCTGCGGAGAAGATCCAACTGGCGGTGCTCGACTTGTGAACGCAGAACAATGGCTATGACAATTACCAACCCGGCTCGTATCATAGCCGGGGCAGTTGTGGTGTAGTAAACGCAAGTTTCACACAAGACCTAAACTAGGCCATCCTACACTAGGCTAAAACAAGGACTACACATCGCGCTTAAGACGACCGGGACGATCGACGACCAGAATGTCGGTAGCCCAGCTGTTGACTCGGAATCTGGTTCGAAAAGTCGGGTTGCTCGTTGAGAGTAAGAGAACACACTGCTGAAGTCCCAAGTTGCTCGATTAGGGCAGATTCGACTGTTTACGCCAGAAACGACTCGACGAAGGGACATATATAAGGACTCGATTCGAAGAGGCGAGTAGATCTGAAACGATCACATTCCATTTGATATTTGTATATAGAACTAGGAAACCATTAGAAAGAGCTCTACAGAGCTCTAGAAACAATACAGAGAAAAATTTTCCAAGTCCAACACAAGCGTATACTTCCGCTAAGTCCCTGCGCGGGCTGGATTATATCTGCCATAGACACCCGAGAGGCATAAGCTTGTAGAGAGTCGACCGCTGGTAGCGCCAAGAAGAAAAGTCGACCCAGGGAAGGGTAAATTTCGCTTTGTGCGCTCTCGCTTTGTGCGACTCAACAAACCCCGTCACACTCGACGGGTCAGTACGGCGGACAGCCCGGGTACCGCTACTTCAAGTCGAGCAGCCTTTGCTCTCGACGCCCTGTAAAAGCGCTTGCGCGCCGCTCCCCACCCGTTGGTGGCAGGCACAGGTTTTCCCGGAGATAGTTCACTCGACTATACTCCGACGACCCAATTTGACTGGCTTAGTCGACTGGTTTCTGCGCAAACGAAACACCGCTGTCCTGGAAGGGCCGAACCGCTGGGTCAACTCAGAACCGACTTTGTTCGCCGACTTGTCGGCGATTGTTGTGTGCTAACTGAGATCATTACTAACGGATTTCTGTTTAATACAATACCACAGGTTGAGTTTCAATACCATCTCGCCCAATTGTCCAACAATACAATATACACTGTGACAACAAACATCCCACAGCTAGCTAAGGCATTTGTATACAGTGATGACATTCGGACGAAGGGCGCCTCCACACATGACGCGATGCAATCAAGCACGATTGCGTTTTCAAACAATCTTGTCTTCGACCCATTGAGCAACGACGTGTTGGAGGTTTTTCACCACAAACACCCCTAGGCTGGTTCATCTTGTCACTATGTACAAGTTGTGTTGGCGCCACCGCGAAGGTTGCAAACGGGGTTTCTGCTCCGTTTGGCAGCTCCACCAGATCATTCCAGTTGCTGTATCTTGATCTGCAAGCACCACAACGCAGTCTGGTATACCCGTTCCGATTGAGTGCCAATAGTTAACGCATCAATAGCATCAGTCGAACCAAGTTCCGGCTTGTCCTATGCTTTCAACTTGATAAATACATAACATTCACGAAACTTCTTCACTACAAGGCTGTACTAAGGTTTACGCTGCTCAAGCGATTGAGGCGTGCTCACTGCTCGTCTGAATCGCTTACGAGCAGTCAACAGTCATTTTTCGT
The DNA here is from genome assembly GCA_024679045.1 of Phytophthora brassicae. Taxonomy (NCBI): domain Eukaryota; phylum Oomycota; class Peronosporomycetes; order Peronosporales; family Peronosporaceae; genus Phytophthora; species Phytophthora brassicae. The sequence continues at coordinate 6,668 of JAIKVB010000888.1, forward strand.
TTTAGCTGAAAGCGAAACATTACCACTCTGTAAATTCCAATTTGCGTATACGAAAGAAACGGATGCTAGCGTCACGACAATCAACGTCACGAAGACGGGGGTGGGTACAACAAAAGCTGATACCACAACGACGGATACTACAACAAAATCGATGCTACGACGACGGATATATCGACAAGAACGGATGCCCCGACAACCGATGCCACGACAACGGGTGCAGAGAGTGTTAACGGGCGCCCCAACCTGCGGTAACACCCTCAAGCCCGAGACGGCAGTTGCAGCCTACGAAGATGAAGTCCGTGGACTGTCGAAGAGATCTTAGACGTGCTCATTGACTTAGATCCGAGTTTCGCCGTAGTTGTATACCAGAAGAGGTTGTGAATCGGTAGGGTCACTAGAAACACGAACAAACACTGTTCCATCAGAGAGCAGCCGAACGGAGAGCACCTGTTCGTGCCTTGGCGTAGCGAATGTTTTGGAATTTGTAGTACGCCACAGTCGTGTTGTCCCCCTCCACATACAACTTGTATCAAGCATGACGATGGATAGTGAGGAAGAATAGACGATAGTACCAACTAGTGCAGCATCTGCAATCTGTGAAGATTGTTTCAAGCCCATATTTGGGATCCGAGTCTGCGCGAAACTCTGGAGATGACGTTGTGCTGCCGCAGCCGATTCAGGAATACGCCGATAACAAGGTCTCTAGCGTTATTGGAGGTACCCTAACCGGCTTTATTGGTAGACTTATATCTTTCCACAAAACTAAAACACGTGGTGCCGATGCGATTCGTCAAATAAATAGTTTGTAGACTTACGATATCCCGCGAAGAAATACCCTTGCTAGAAACAGAACAAGAAACAAAACTTGTCGTTTCCTACTTTCTCTACTGCTATCGTAGTTTCAATACAAGTATTCAAATCCTTATTCGGTGTGGAACATGGTCCTCATCTCGACGCGTCTCGCCGTGCTGACGTTGCCATCGAATGCTCTCTTTGTGTAACTTTCCCAATCCACACTTTTCGCCTCCGGGTTCGCTTTCATTTATTCCAGCCAATGGCTGCTCTCCAAGTGTATTCTTCAACTACAAGGACCAATCGCTGCTATCCAATTCTGACACGCTTCCAGCTGATTGGTGGAATCGGGTGTCGGATAATGCGTCCTAAAATCGTTCCTAAGTGTCCTAATTGTCCTAAACAACTCCTATAAATTTCCAGGATATGTCCTAAAAAACGAATAATCCTCTGACATAGCATAAATAAATTCTGTCCTTTTGGATGTCCTAAAACCTAGTCAAACGAATTTAATATCACCCTACCTCACCCTTTCCAAACCCTGAGAAGCAAAACTACCCTACGTTGGTGTAGGTGTGTGACCATGGTTGGTTATAGGTTTAAGTGGTGTCAACATTAAACATACCACCCTGCCTCCCCCTGTGCAGACCCTGAGTAAAAAAACAACCCTACGTTGGTGTAAGGGGTGTGACCATGGTTGGTGTCAACATTAAACATACCACCCTGCCTCCCCTGTGTAAACCCTGATAAAACAAAACAACCCTACGTTGGTGTAGGTGTGACCATGGCTGGTCCTGGGATTAAGCCCGCGTGCTCCGCACACTGATCTTAAACCGCAGGCATGTTCCAAGACAACGTCGCTATTATTAATAATAAACGTCGTAGCGACGTTATGTACAGAAAAGCTGCGTTACAGGACGCACTTCGCTTTGTACGGTACTACTGTTTGTGTAACGGTGCCTGGCCCAGACGGGTGGATTGAGACCAATCTGATGTATGTGTACATACATTGAGGTGTTTGACCCTAATGGGTTAAAACCTCACCTTATGGCTAGCGCCTATAATTATTGGATTACCCATCTATCCTCATAAGTACGGTTCGTACTTATGACAAGCACATGACCTCAGCTCCACTCATTAGGGATTGGTGATTATAAAAGGGTGCATCATCTAAAACAGATTACGGTACTAAACTTCATTAACTATAATAATATACTTAGTTTAAATCTAACCTGCAAGTGAGCAAGTTAATTAGGAGGGCTTCCTAATTAGCTATATGAAAGCAGGGCTTTCTTCGGCTATCTTCGGACAGAGACGCAGGGCGTCTGTCAAGGTTTAAAGCTACGCTTCCTTTAAACCAACGTGCTTGTGACCCCGTCACACCTGGTAGCAATTATAGTCAATCTCACGACCGTCGCGAAATGATACAATTAAGTTCTCCATCAGTATGAAAGGAGAACCGAGTCGTATGCCTCATAGACAAGACTACCCCCATCTCTCCATTGGGCTACCGTGGAGAAGATGATCAGTCTCTTAGAAGATCAGGCTTTCGCTGGATTCACACGCTGTCTGCAGACGAGCAGCGCGCTCGCGTGGAACGATTCGACAAGTATGAGTCTTATCTCATCGCACATGTCAACGCCACGGCTCAAGCGGCAGCTCGTGCGATCGTGCGAGCTGAGGTACAAGGCGCCGTCCAAGCTGCTGTGCAGAACGCGGAGTCTAACACTCCGCGTCCACTTTCGACGAAGGCAGTCAAGATGACGGTGCCGAAGTTCAACGGTAAAGAACCTGACAGCCTTGTGTTTTGGATCCGCGAGATTGAAGTAGCGCTGAGCGCTGGACAGATCTACGACGCGCGCTCCGTAGTCGCTTTTGCACTCTCCAACCTAGGAGGTCGTGCGCGAACCTGGGCGATGGCTCGTGAAACTTCGACCCCCGGATACTTCTCGTCGTGGTCGTTCATGGAACAAGAACTTCGTGCACAGTTCCTACTCGGTGGCTCGTGAAACTTCGACCCCCGGATACTTCTCGTCATGGTCGTTCATGGAACAAGAACTTCGTGCACAGTTCCTACTCGACAATGTGGCCTATCGCCACTGTTCTCTATTCTTGCGCTGCAAGCAAGGTAAACGCAATCTTCAAGATTATGTAATGGAATTACAGAGTCTAGAAGCCGCTATGGCCGGTGCTCCCCTCTCCGAGGATGTGAAGGTCACAGTGTTTATGGACGGTGTCCGTACCGGTTCGGTGCGTACGGAGCTATTCCGCAGACAACCCAAGATTTTCAATGAAGCGGTGCACATGGCACTTCTGGAAGATCACTGTGTGCGTTCGGCTCATGGATTTTCGGGTCCCTCTGAGACGACCGAAGGTCCGACTCCTACGGAAATATCTTCGGCTGAATCGACACGTTTCTCTCAAAAGAGACCTCGCGCCAGTGGCCGCTGTTTTGGTTATAACCAAGCTGGTCACTTCCGTCGGAACTGTCCCACCAATTCGTGGAACTCTAACCGTAGTAGGTCTTCCGCGGCATTTCCTACACTCAATATCATTGAGAATGTTGGACAGGAAAACGACGGCTCCCAGTAGGTGCGGGAAGCCCTGCTGGGAGACGTCGTTCACCTCGGATTACGATGACTTTGCCATCTCAAAGTCCTCTGGAACAAGTCCCTGATACTGCAATGCATCTTTCGGTGGCCGCCACGCGATCCAATCGCGTGGTTGTTACTGCGGGCGTTAAGGGATTCAAAGAACCAATGATCATCCTGATCGATTCAGGTGCGTCGTATAATTTTGCAACGAAAGCCAGTGTGGCTAGGAACAGTAAACTTTATGCTAAAGCTTTAGAAGGCTCAACGAGTAATAGTAATGTGTCTGTTCGCCTAGCGACGGGCTCGATTGTATCGACGCGTAAGGTTCTTCCTCCTTTAGCCATCCAATTTGATGATTTCAACTCGGTTGAACCGTTCACTGTCCTAGACATGGATGATCTGTACGACCTCATCCTCGGCATGCCGTGGCTTACATAGAACGAGCCTTGGATCGATTGGCGTAGTCGCACAGTTGGTGCTAGCCACAAATCCTTAGCGGATAGAGCTTTGGCGGGTCATGTCCCCTCCTCTACCCGCAACGGGTTCGTACATGAGCATCGTGTGCCACGCAGTGACAGACTCTTCGCCGGTTCGGCAGAGCAAGTGTTGGAAATGACTCCACAAGGTGGTCGAGCGGAGGCTCCCACAACGCAGAGCGTTCGAGCTGAGGCAGCTAACGCTGAAGACGATGTAGCGGACGAAGTTTCCCGCACATCCCAAGGTGGTTGGGCAGAGGCTCCCACAACGCAGTGCGTACGAGCTGAGGCAGTTCACGCAGAAGAATATGTCGCGAAGGAAGTTTCCCGTACATCACAAGGTGGGCGAGCGGTGGCTCCCACAACGCAGAGCGTTCGAGCTGAGGCAGCTAACGCTGAAGACGATGTAGCGGACGAAGTTTCCCGCACATCCCAAGGTGGTTGGGCAGAGGCTCCCACAACGCAGTGCGTACGAGCTGAGGCAGTTCACGCAGAAGAATATGTCGCGAAGGAAGTTTCCCGTACATCACAAGGTGGGCGAGCGGTGGCTCCCACAACGCAGAGCGTTCGAGCTGAGGCAGCTAACGCTGAAGACGATGTAGCGGACGAAGTTTCCCGCACATCCCAAGGTGGTTGGGCAGAGGCTCCCACAACGCAGTGCGTACGAGCTGAGGCAGTTCACGCAGAAGAATATGTCGCGAAGGAAGTTTCCCGTACATCACAAGGTGGGCGAGCGGTGGCTCCCACAACGCAGAGCGTTCGAGCTGAGGCAGATCATGTTGAAGACGACAAGACCACAGTCGTGTTTGTTAATGCCATCACTGGCCTCCGTCAATTGTGTGTGGAACTCACCCCAGTGCCATCTTTGTCCACTCTGTTGGAGCTCGGGGAGCTATCTTACGCCGAGTTTCTCGATGTGCTCAAGGACGGAGAATATGAGGACGTTGTCCTTCTCCACAGCGAAGGAGAGTCAATTGAGCTGAACAGCTCGTCTGTCATGGACTCAGACGTTCTAGAAGAAGAGAGGGTCTCACGACGACAACTACGGCATGGCGCTGCCATCCTCAAGGATCCGAGAGGTCCGTACTTTGCCTTGTTGAAGGAGTTTGCAGATGTGGTGTCAGAGTATCCACCCTCGATTCTGCCTCCTGATCGCGGCGTCCGCCATGAGATTGACTTGGATCCAGGTACAAAGTACTATACGACGCGCCAGTGGCCTCTCCCAAAAGAGCAAGTGGACATCATTGATGCATTCTTCGCGGCTAAGCACGCCGCTGGCATGGTGCGCGAATCTAAGTCGCCTCATTCGTCCCCGACGTTTTGTGTTCGAAACCCCAACGGGAAATGGCGCATGGTTCATGCGTTCAACAAACTGAACGCCGCCACCATTCCGGCGTCCACGCCGATTCCCCGCAATGATATGTTGCAGAAAAATATGGCAGGTTGCACAGTGTTTAGTGCGCTCGACATGGTCGATGGATATTATCAATTGTTGATGAGGGAATCAGATATTCCTCTTACGGCCGTATGTACTCCCAGCGGGATGTTATGGGAATTGTTGGTAATGCCCGAAGGGCTTTCAAACGCCCCAGCCTCGTTTAACCGGCTGGTTACGCAACTATTACGTCCGCTTCGTCACTTCGTACAGACGTACTTTGACGATATTTTCGTTCACAGCCAGGCTGAAGGAGACAAGACGGCTGTCGAAATGCACTTGGTACACCTCCACGAGGTTTTGTTGTTCATAAGATAGAATCGTCTCTATGCCAACATTAACAAATGCATCTTCGGTGCCGAAGAGATTCCATTTTTGGGATGTTTCCTTGGAAAGGAGGGTATCCGGGCTGATCATGAGAAGATCACGGCTATATCTGACTGGCCAGTCCCTACTTCCCAACGGGATTTGCGCAAGTGGCTGGGTTTGGCCAATTATTTGTACAAGTATAGTCAAACTATGCCGAACTGGTCAGACCTCTGACTGCCTTGTTGAAGAAGGAGACCGACTGGTCGTGGAACGACGAAGCTCAAATGACCTTCGAGGCTACTAAAGCCAGTCTTCAGAGTACTCCCATTCTGGCACTGCCAGACGAAGAGCGTCCGTTTAGTGTCGTCTGCGACGCTTCAGACTTTGCAATTGGCTGTGCCTTGATGCAAATGGATGCTGAAGGCAGAGAACGAGTGGTCACGTTCCTATCTCGGCAGCTCAAAGCCGATGAAAATGGATGCTGAAGGCAGAGAACGAGTGGTCACGTTCCTATCTCGGCAGCTCAAAGCCGATGAAAAGAACTACCCTGTCCATGACAAGGAACTTCTGGCGATGAAATACGCACTGGTAAAGTTTCGGGTGCATCTGCTAGGCAGTAAACCCTTCGTGATCTACACATATCATGCCTCTTTAAGAACAGCGACCTCGTTGCCTCATCTGTCACGGCGCATGGCGCGGTGGTTGTCATTCTTTGCGGAATACAACTTTAAAGTGGAGTATAAGCCAGGGAAGCAGAACATCCTGGCTGATGCACTCTCTAGGAGACCCGATTACGAGCTGGCACACGTTGTGTTTCTCGAGTCTCCTCTCCATGAGCTCATCCGTGAAGCTTACGTCGATGACGATGATCTTAGGGATCTAGTCGACGCTCTGGGAACCGGTTCGGGAGCCGAGAAGCAACTCAGTGCTCGCCAGCAAGCCAAGTTGCACAGGTTCACCCTCACGGAGGGTCTACTCTACTACCAAGTAGATAAAGGGGATGAGCCTCGCCTTGTCATTCCCATCGACGGGGACATTCGTATATCGCATCCTCTTTGAGGCGCATGACACTGTATACAGCGGCCATTTGGGTCGAGAAAAGACGTACACGTCTGTGGCCCGGGATTTCTGGTGGCCACATATGTACAAATGGGTTCGCTCTTACGCCAAGACGTGCGAAACATGTCAGCGGGTTAAACCCTCTCCTTCATCGGCTGCGCCGCTCATGAGTCTGCCTGTCCCCGCGGACTGCTCGCGCTCGGTGGGTATGGATTTCATTCTTGATTTACCACCCGATGGGCGTGGCCATACTGGCGTGTTGGGTTTTCGTATGTCATCTGAGCAAGATGGTTCGGCTTGTGGCCGTTAAACGCAGTGTTACTGCTCCCCAAGCTGCCCAGCTCTTCATTGACCATGTCTTTCGCCATCACGGCCTCCCAGAGACGTTTGTCAGTGATCGCGACCCTAGCTTTGTGACTCACTTCTGGCAACATCTTTTCCAGCTTCTCGGTACGAAGTTGGATATGTCCACGGCGGATCATCCCCAGACCGATGGCCAGACTGAGGGCGTCAACCGCGTCCTTGAAGACATTTTGCGCAGCGTATGCGTTGAAGATCCTACCACGTGGAGCACGCAATTGGCTCAAGTTGAGTTCGCTATGAACAATGCAGTGCATGCGTCCACAGGCTTCACACCGTTCTACGTAAATGGCTTGCGCCACCGCGTACACCTCTGGCGTTGCCTCCGGCTTCCAGTTTGGGTGTGGGAGGGATTGAGGGAGAAGACGTGAGAGGTCTTAAGGGCGTTCGCCCATCCGTTAAACGGAACCGTCTTTCCTTCATTGAATCAGGCGAATCCATCCGAATGCGCGTCCGAGTCGCTATGGCTGCGGCGCGCAAGACTTTCAGAAAGAGAACAGTGATCGCCATGGGCGCAAGAATATGCAAGTGTTCCAAATTGGAGATTTGGTTTTATTAAACGCTAAAAATCAGCCAATCGACTCAGTGTCTTAGGTCTACAGCTCCAAGTTACGTCCACGCTTCATCGGCCCGTTCACGGTCATTTGTGTCCATGACACTCTGGACTTGCCGTCGGCTATGCCTACTCACCGCACCTTCTAGGTTGTCATGCTTAAAGCTTACCATGAGGGGGATCTCCCCTGGGTTCCGCAGGAGGATCAGTCATCTGACGCATGGCGTTCGCCAACAAACGAGCCATCATTTCCTCGTTTGGCAGCGCCACAGCCGACGCAACAGGCCTAGCCGGCTCCTCTTGAGGGCGTAACGCCACGGGCGGCGATGCAACTTGTCGCTCCAAGCTCTCCACTAGGTCGTACAGGAATCGGATCCACTGCGAATGTCGCTGGAACGTCTGCTCCCAGTTCTGATGGTACGGACCCATCTCGCGCTGGACTTAGTTCACAGAGTGACGAAGGCGATGGTCGACCTCCGTCAGGTCCCGAGCCGAGCTCTGGCGTAGCTCGCTCACTCCGTCGCTCGCTTTCCGTGCCAAGCGCTCCGTCTACATCGAGCGTCGCTCCTCCTCCTGCTGGCGTCCTCGCATCACGACCAGCGCCGTACTCTGCTCGTCGAGCAACTTCTGGCAAGTTGCCATCGCATCTGACAGACGATCGGGCTCCGGCTTCGAAGGCCATGGGTAGCGCGTCGTCTGGCCATGGACTTCTCCGTCCTCCTCCACCTCTAAGGGGTAGTGATGGCGACCCGCATTTTCACGTGGAGGCGTTGGTGGATCACCGCAAGCGCGCGGGTGTCGTCCAGTATCTGGTGAGGTGGCGCGGCTATCCGGCCTCCGTGAATACGTGGGAGACAGATTCCCTACTCTTGGAGGACTGCGCTGATCTCGTGGCCGCTTATAAGCGTTCCCCCGAAGCCGGTCGGCGCTAACCGGCCAAAGAACACTTTGGGGTTCTATGGGCTAGGATTGTCTTGATTTATGCACCTTTGGAATTACGTCATCAAAGATCACACGTGGAGTGCGTTGAAACCTCGGGTCCATACGCTGATACCACTTGCCATCAGCCACCAACTTCGCAGTGCGAAAGCGAAGTCGTCTCTGGGCCAGCCAGTCCAGTCGATGCGACGAACTGAAGAACCCAGGAAGGGGATACCCCAAGCGGTAGTGCCAGTCATAAAACTGCTTGTCGAAGGTCTTACAAAGTGCCGGGGTGTTCTCGTCGAAAACTATGGGGAAATCTTCACAACTAGGAGCGGGTCTGACATGTTGGCGACTGAGCTTCAAGTAAGAAGCGTAGTCTCTCAGAGTCCAAACCTTGCAAGCTAAGAGCTGATCCCACGTGCGCGGAGCCGTGGACTCGAGTTCACAGAGTCCAAACCTTGCAAGCTAAGAGCTGATCCCACGTGCGCGGAGCCGTGGACTCGAGTTCCCGTTTGCGACTGCGATCCCGTTCTACGGAAGCTCGTGGGATGTCAGGTCGCACGGTCACCTGCCGTCGGCTTTCCGGGTGGAGTTGACCCAGGTCAACACCCTCCTCCTCACCCGCGTTGGTGGCTATCATAGTCATGGGTACAGGAGTGGCCGGTTCGGCGGGTGCAGCTTCCTTCCCGTGGATGAGGGACTCCCGCGTGGCATCATTCTTGTTCTTGGCCTTCGCGACAGCAGCTTGGCTGCGAGGTGTGGCAGGGCTGCTCGGATACAGGACTCGCTTCTGCACAGTGAGTGCGGAGATGCCGTTCCGGACTCTATCTCGTCTTCAGACTCCTCGTAGTCGACTTCTTCAACATCGTTGGTCTCGCTATCCTTTGGAGCTCGAATGCGCTTTAACGCCTCCTGCACGGATGCGTTGGCAAGCTTCTTGGAAGACCCTACGAGCAACAGGGTGGCGTCGTCCTTCTCCTCGTTTGGATTCGTCTCGACCTTCTTCGATGGGATAGATTTAGCCGCAGGCTTCTCTTCAAGAAGATCAGATTCTTCTTCTTCCGGAGCGCAGATCGTCTGCTTGCCGAAGTCGGTAGGCCCCCCGGTGTCGCTGTTCGACTTATCCGGATCCCGGAACTCGAAGTCGCTATGTTTAAAGACATTGGCAGCCTCATAAGACTTGGCCTTGAAGTCCTTTTCCTTCAAGGCTCTGGTCTTCTGCGTTTGAGCCTTCGGCTTTGTATTGGTCTTGGATTTACCCGCTGTGGGTGTCTTGCTGCGGGTCTTCTTGGCGATAGTTCCTCCGTGTCAGCGTAGGCAGACTTCGCAGGACTCGTGTGGGCGCGTGCGGACTTCGCAGGCTTCTTCTGACCCCAACTGGGGTTCTTAGAGCCTAGATCGGGTTGCGGTTTCTTCGGGACTTCATTGTCGACGCCCTCTGGGCTGATAGTTGATTTGCCGGTCTTCGGGGTCTTCTCGGGAGTGCCCTTTGGCAGAAATTTTTGGCGGGCGTCTTGCCTTCGGGTGGGTTCGTAGGACTAGCGGGATTCTTGGCAGGAGACATGTCTGTGAGACGTCTTCGGGTCGAGGCGGCGAATTTGGAAACGAGGTTAGACCTCTGAATGCGGCTCTGCGTGCGCGTGTTTCGGTGAATTCCCCTCTTCGAGAAGTTTCCGTCATCGGTGCTTCCAGTTTGGATATGGGATGGTGTAACGGGGCCTGGCCGAGACGGGTGGATTGTGACCAATCTGATGTATGTGTACATACATTGAGATGTTTGACCCTGATGGGTCCTCACCTAATGGCTAGCACCTATAATTATTGAATTACCCATCTATCCTCATAAGTACGGTTCGTACTTATGACAAGCACAGGACCTCAGCTCCACTCATTAGGGATTGGTGATTATAAAAGGGTGCATTATCTAAAACAAATTACGATACTAAACTTCATTAACTATAATAATATACTTATTTTAAATCTAACCTGCAAGTGAGCAAGTTAATTAGGAGGGCTTCCTAATTAGCTATAAGAAAACAGGGCTTTCTTCGGCTATCTTCGGACAGAGACGCAGGGCGTCTGTCAAAGTTTAAAGCTACGCTTCCTCTAAGCTAACGTGCGTGTGACACCGTCACAGTTTGTACAGCTGTACTTACATATTGTTCTAATAGTACAAATCGGAGTTGCTGTTTGATGGCTGTCCTATTAGGACAGCGTATTTTGCTCGTTTTGTCCTAAAAACGATGCATACTGTCCTAATTTGAGCCTACAAACAGGCCATTTGTAAGTAGTTTACCAAGGGATTCTAGGACAATAGGACACTGTAGGACGCCATGTAGGATGCATTATCTTTTACCCGGAATCGGTATCTCGTTGTTGCAGCACCTATCGCTTCGCGCGCCGATCAAGCGCGCACATTTTGCGGGCTTACTCCAAATGTCACTTTCAAATTTGCCGACTATCCGGCCACCGCGGGTGGTATCTACCCTTCACCTCCCGACCATGATCCTCGCCAAAGCCTTTACATGTTCAATTTGATAGCCATGCTACCTGTCGTCGACAATCCGTGCTGTTTTCGTTCCGACCGCTGTCGGGCAACTTGATATTGATCGTCTGCTGGCTTGATACTGCCAGACGCCCACAACGATCATTCTAGTTACCATCGAGCCACGTCATGCTGCTCAACTGAGACTATCACGCAGCATGTGGCCCCAGCCGTCCATAGTACCAATTTACCTATCATCGGGTAATGTGATGCTGCTCGACCGAGGTCGTGACGCTGCCTATTGTCCGATACGCCCGCAACGAACATGATGCTGCTCGATTGAGGCCATCACGCGGCATGTGGCATCAGCCGT
>JAIKVB010000889.1:0-18015 GCA_024679045.1 Phytophthora brassicae
GATTTACCTCAAGAACACCGGAAATCTTCGTTGTAACTTCCAACATGCTGTAGTCCCAGTTGTCGCCGTCGGATTCGAAATATACCGTGATGAGATAGTGACGTTGAGCAACTCGACGCAGTACAGTGAAAAGCAGACGCAAGAACGTCCCAAAGTCGCTGGAGTGGTCGTGTGCTCCGAATGTAGCTTCAGTAAACGCGTTGGTAAACGAAGTGTTGCTGCTAGTGTTGAAGATCCCTCTACATAACCGTGAAAGTTCCGAAACCACAGCATCCAGCTCTTCTTCAATGGAGCTTTTAATGCTACCAACAGCTTCTCGTTCGCGGTGTAGCCTGGAAACAAGCACAAGATGTGAAAATGGATCATTTCTACAAGTATCACACCCGTTCACTTACTTTTTAACGGCAAGAACAGCGCTCATCAAGGCATTTCGTGCTGCTATCGGCGTATTGGCCCCATTATTCATGGCAGTGACTTTGTTGGCGGATGTTTGCAGCATCAACTTTTCAAACTCGTGGTCGAGATGGACGGCACTATTGAGCTCGTTCTCAATAGCAGAGAGTGAGTATTGGTTGGTTTTGGAGGCAATATTTGAGAATGCCTCTTTGAGGTAAATAGCTCGTTGGAGTTCTTGCACCAGTCGATCCTCGATCGTTTGTTTGCACTCCATTAAGTCATTGCGTAGTCCTGTCGTCGCATGGAAAGCTACAAGTTGCTCACTGAAGACCAAATCCAGTGCACTTGTAAACTCGTCCACTGCCTCAAGAAAGCGTCGTTGGGTCAGTAAAGTGTCGATTTTAGCCGGAGCAGCTTCGATACACTCAATGTCGTTGATGATATCGATCACTTTCTTCGCTTCGTACTTTTGGAGCAGCAATTCACGCAGATTTTTCGTCTTGGAACCTAAAATGGTCCTCCCGTCAGCAGCTCGTTTACGAACTTCTTGGACCTTATCTCGAGTTTCTAAAAGGGAGTTTTAGTTCAAATGTGTCGACTATAATGACAATTGGAGACACAAACCTTGGAGTTGGTTTGAGATGGCAGTGAAGCGCGCGAGACTCGTGTTAAAGTTGACGAAACTTTGGTCGATGACGCCGTCGATTTGATCGTCGGCCATTGCACGGAATTTGCGGATTTTTTGCAGTTGCTGATCTCGCAGCTCGTCCGTTGAAGCTCCGACCACAAACCGCAGCATGTAGCGAGACGCACTGAATTTCTTGTCAAAGAAGACGGCATCGATCACACTCATGACGGTCAGTCTAAAGTCGGTGAGATCTGACGTCTTTTCCCGAAAATATGGCGTCTCTTTATTATTATTTTTTATTTAGCTGTAAAACTGAGATAAAATGAGTGTTATGGTGAAGATTGAGGATCTCTTTACGGGTACGAAGACCTTTTCAGGGTATCAAGTGTATGGGATTTGATACTATTATCACTACAGTCGCAGCAGGTAATGGTGATGTACAGGAACTCGCATCATTACTTGAACAAGGCGCAAGGATCAACGACACGGATGTAAGTTTAAGCTCATTATTGAGCATCATTACTTGAACAAGGCGCAAGGATCAACGACACGGATGTAAGTTTAAGCTCATTATTGGTGCTAATGGTACGAGCTAAACCTTTGTATTCTTCAAGCAGTATGAGGGGTATACAGCGTTGCAAGTTGCAACGAAGAAAGGTCGAGACGAATGCGTCGCCTTCTTACTCCAGGAAGGAGCGAACGTGAACCAGCGTGACGTGCGGCATTTCCTACTTATAGAGCTGCTGTTTGTATCTGATACTTCCCATGTCAATGTCTTTATCAGTCTGACGGCTTCAGTGCTTTACATGAAGCTGCTTTCTGGGGTCACGACCAGATCGCACGATTGCTACTTCGCCACGGAGCCGACAAAACGTTCGTAAATTCGGTAAAATTCACCAAGAAAAGTCACATTTTCGCTGCTTTTTTAAACTCATGAAACCTCATTTTAACTATAGGAAGGGACCACCGCATTGGAACTAGCAGTACGTCATGGTAATGGAGTTATTGCGCACATGCTCGCTGAGGGCCACACAGCTGACCGCGGATTCTATTAGACTTGAATAAAGTATACTGTCATTTTCACTGGTTTACGTGATTTTCAATTTTGAGATTATGGAATCGACTGGAAATGTTCAGGTAGAAGACGCGTCCGTCATGACACCCGCAAGCTTTCGCTACTGCTTGCATATTGCCTACTACGGGACAGGCTTTGTGGGGTGGCAACGGCAGCAACAGGAGGAGAAAAGCAGCTCAGGTTATGACAGCGTACAGGAAGTAGTGGAAAAAGCTGTAACGGAGACGTTGGGAGCCTCGCAACGAGTCAACGTCTCAGGTGTCAGTCGTACGGACGCAGGAACCCACGCGCTCTATGTAGGACACGAAATACTGGGAATTATCAGAGTGTTTGGACTAAAAAATGTGTCAAAATGTAGCAATTCGGCTTCATCCGCTTGCCTTCCGAGCTGGAAATGTCGTTTGACGAGTTAAAAAATCGAGTGAATGCCAAGTGAGTGTAGAGGTTGAAAGCTGGAAATGTCGTTTGACGAGTTAAAAAATCGAGTGAATGCCAAGTGAGTGTAGAGGTTGATATTGATCTTTTAATGTGGTTTTAATGCTTGTTGTTGTTGTTGGTAGACTGGAGGATGGACGGATTGTGGTGCTTGGAGTGACAGTACCGACGACTAATCCGTCGCGGATTCGATCGCGCTACAAGAAATACATTTACTATCTACAACAAGGTCATCGACCAGATCTGGAGTTGGGCAAGTTCTCGTGGTTCTTAGGAAGACGACTCAATATCCAGAGAATTCGAGACGCGCTCAAGTGAGTTTGAAAATCGAGAAACGAGGTTTTAAACTCGGATTTGACGTTAATGTTGTTTTCATTAACAGGCTTTTGGAGGGCTCGCATGACTTCCGTCCCTTTTCGCAAGGTCTTACGAAGTACCAGGACATGGGAACGGTGCGGACGATCATTTCGACTATGGTGGTTGTTCGACGGTAGGTTTTAAAGTACTTTTATCAGCCTCCTAACAGCTTTTTACTCAGTAATTTTCTTTGATGATAGGAATGTAAATTTCTCGTTAGATCCAAAAGAAAGCGGAGATGGCGAGATTATCAATGCTGCTGACATGTACCATGATACTTCGAGTGAAACTACGTCTGAAGAAGGTAGAGATGGTGTTAAGGCTGTGATGTCGGGACATTACAAGAAACGGAAAGTGGAGCAAGAAGCACGAAGCCATTCCATGCATTTCGTTTGTATCGAGATCGTCGCCAATGGTTTCCTTCGGCACATGGTGCGCCGCATTATCGGAACATTGCGTCCAATTGGTGAAGGTACTCAACCACCGTCACGAATGCAAGACGTTCTGACTGGTAAGATTCCACCTGGTCCTTCAGCACCAACAAAAGCTCTTTGGCTGCATCGTACGTGGTTGACCCAAGAAGAATATGACGCGGATGCTGCTGCTAGAGAGTAAAAGTCAGCCTCAAGTTGACAGCGGTCAATTATATTGATCGGCACGCTGGTTGCTACTTCCCCCTTCTTACTTTCATTGGTTTCATCTATAACTCTTCATGAGCGTCAGCAGCTTCTTTTGCAGCAACAAGCTCCAAGATCCGCCTGATATGCTCCAGAACGGTCTTCCCAATAGCTTGTGGAGAATATTTGGTCACCATATCTTCTCTCGCTCGTTTGCCTTTTGCTACCGCTTCCTGCAAAGTACCGTAAATTCTACGTCAGATACCAATCTTCATTTTCTAACCACATTTCGTCTGTCGTACCTCTGGGTGCTCCTTCACACGACGCAGCAATTCCCGAAGATGTTTCACTGAAGGATCCGCCCACTTGTGGCCTCGGAATGCTCCTTCCGTTATCTACAAACTCTCAAACCCAATCAGTCAAACACTTTATCAGCCTTATCAACACTGTACTTACCTCAATTAATCCGTCAATCTTGAGCGGGTACGAGTTTTCCTCCGTCATGTACTCCGTGGTTCCGCTCCAAAACGTAGCGATCACCGGAAGTTCCATGGCCATCGCCTCTACATGCGGTCGCCCCCATCCTTCACCACGTGATGGTAAAACAAACGCATTTGCAGCTTTGTACAAAGCCGGTAGTTGTTTCTGAGGGACATGCGGAGGCAAAACGTGAATACGCGGTAGTTCGTCCAGCTTCTTCCCCATCGCTTCCATTGCAAAGATATCAATCATTTCCATAAAATCATCGGCAGTCTCTGATGTCGAGTGATATCCATTTGTCAGCAGCACTAAAAGCACATCATCACTAACATCAAAAGCTTGAAAATACGCTTTCAGTAAAACTTTCCACGCCTTCCTTTCCTCCCACTTGAAAATGGACAAATATACTGTCGTCTTTAATTCCTTCGGCAGCTCATAAGGCTTCTCGACCTTCTGAGGATCGAAAAAGTCCACATCCACCACTTCTGGTACAATTTTCACGGCTTCAGGTCGCACTCCACCGTCTACAAACACTTTCTTCTGGAACGTAGTGGGTACCCAAATCTCATCCATTTTGTTCATTCTCTCTGGCCATCCGCTAGGTACTCGATCAGTCTCAAACATTGTCCTCCCCACTTTGTACATTGTTCCTTCTGGTGGACACTTGGATGTCATATAGTGAGCAGGTTCCCACGCTCCCGGCTCAGAATGACAAATAGCAAGAGCGAGTTGTCGGTCTTTAAGACGCCACATTAGATCCCTTTCCTGGATCCAATGGAGTTCCAGAGTCGACTTCATGTCCTCAGGTAGATCTTGAATAAAGGATGGATTCATAGAGTCTCCATGCTGCGTAATTAACAGCTCGAAAGGATCTTCCGGTGTTATGCCGTCTGATTCTTGAGCTTTTGGATAACTAGAGGAGGATTCTGAGTCTGATACTGAAGAGACTTGGAGAGCAGCGTCTAGAGCCAACACGTACGAGTGCGCTTCGCTGCAGTAGCCGCCACCACTGAGAAATGGAGCATACCATAGTACAGCAGGTGCACCCCCGTCACTTTTGGTGGTAGAGTGTCGGCCAAAAGCCTCTGCAGACGTCGGGAACAGTGCGAGTAGTGCCAGGAAGAGGAACGTCATCTTGGATTGAGATTTTGACGATAACTGTAATTTTTACGAAATATCACAGTAGCAAATCAGACTTTTAAAATGAGATGCATTAGTTGGTTTATAATGAGACGGTCATCTCCCTGAAATGTATACTGTGTGCTGTGGAATATATCTGAGTGACTGTACATTAGGAAGCGTACTGCTTCGTCCAGTCCTCCGCCGTCTTGTTAAAGTCAGCCTTATTGTCGTGCATTTGTTTAGCAATCTCGGGTTCCAGTGGGTTGTCCATATCAGGCTGCTCCAGGATCTGCTTGATGGCGGTGAGGCAGTGCATCACATTGAGCGTAGGGCCCCAGTTCTGCAAGAAAATACCATTGAGTTAACCATTTTGACATCCAACGCAGCTCTTTCCTTTAAACGTGACCCACCTCATTGATAATGTCCGCACAGATTTCACCCGACTGCGACTTGACATTCGGATGATACACTCGCGTGAGGAAACGCACTTTGGGCGCCTTGAACGGGTACTCGCTTGGGAACTGCAGGTCCAAGTTAAAGACGCCACCAGAGTACGGCGAGTTCTCCTGAAATAGCAGCAATAAAACGTGAGTTTATCATGTGATTTTCAAGTTATTGCACTGTTTAACGTACAGGTCCAGCGAGCATGGCGTTCCAGTGCATGAGATCGTCATCCACAGCGCTGACTGTGCACCAGTCAGGCGAACTTTTCTCAAACTCAGCAAGTTCCTACAATACAATTAAACGTTAATTTAAGGAACCAAATCGGGTCACATGAAATTCACATTAGTAGAACGCACTTTAGTGAGTCGACGAGCCATAGTGAAGTGAAGCTGAGTGTGGAGCGATGCTAATCGAGAAGTGGAGTGAGGAGGAACTCAAAATGAGCTTTTTGCGACAAGAAAGTGAGGAGTATCTATAAATACCCCTCAGCTGTTTTGGGTTGCTATTTTTAGTTTTACGTCCACCACCTTATTTAGTGCCTCAGTCTCTGATCATTTCGACTCAGAAATCGGAGCCGTTTTTAATTCTGAGTACAAACTTCGCGTCTCTTCGTTTGCACAAGTCGCAGGTATCTACTGGCATTTACAGCGCCACCGATGGCTTCTCTGCCCAGCTATAGCCGTCAGTTTGCTATAGCAGCTAAGAAAGTACCAGCAGCTGATCAATCCAAGCGACCAGCTCCCAGTAGATCACGAGACGTGAGTTTAAATGGCCCAAAAGCGTCTCACAAGTCGCAGAAAACGCTGGAGGATCAATCCAAGCGACCAGCTCCAAGTAGATCACGAGACGTGAGTTTAAATGGCCCAAAAGCGTCTCACAAGTCGCAGAAAACGCTGGTAGACGCCTTCAAGCAACATGGTATGCGGCTGTGTGATGGCGCGAGACTTAACGCTGTTGGGAAAGGAATTTACGTCTTAGGGCGCGTTCCTCCGTCTGTCTGCGCTTCGGTCACAGCGTTGTATCTGAGTCAAAACAACCTCCAAACACTGGACGGAGTGGATCAGTTCGCAGCAGTGCGACTGCTGTCTGTAGGCGGCAATTTACTCGCGTCTGATGACGAAGTCATGAAGCTCGATCAACTTGCACAATTACGCAATCTGAATCTTATGGGGAATCCGTTGTGTGATCAGCCAAACTACCGACTACGAATTGTAGCCATGTTGAAAAACTTGCAAGTTTTGGATAATATTGATATCACTAAGAAGGAACGAGTGGCTGCAAAAGATGTAGCAGCACAAGATGACGCACTTCGAGCGATGGTGACTCAGAATCACTTTGATATCCAGAAACTACAGCGAATTTCGAATCTAATTTCAATGCACAAGGAGTTTTACGGTCGAGTGATGGCTGGAGTCGCTACTGGAAGATTTGACCGCGTACCAAGTCCCAATGACGTGGCATGCAATGTATCCATGTTGTTGCGTTTGTGGAGGTATGAGAAGACACTATCCGAGTCAGAACAACAGGCGCTGCAGGTTCAAATGCTGGCAATTATCATTCGAACACACTCCAAGTTAGCAGATCATCCAAAAGTGAAAGCGAAAGAGTTTTTAATTAAATTAGCGAATGGATCTTCACCTCGAGCTCAACGTGTACCAGACGACATTAATCAGCGCTGTGCATCATGGGAAGAAGCTTATGGAAATGTTATTGCATTACAACAAAAGACGATTGTCAACTTGTACGCGTTGTGTGAAAAGAACCGTAAAGAAATGGTGGAATTTCTAAAGGAGTTGCTTTCAATGGATCCGAGACAGCGAAATCGACTGGTTGGAGATCCATTTGAGTTGAAAGCTGTTGGTGAATCGGAGACGAAGCGACCACCTCCTTTGAATCAAACTCGATCGAGAAAATGGGAAGATTCTTTTATTACTGAGGAAAAACAAGGTCTAAACGAAAGTGGAGAATTGCGTTCCAGTCATCATCAACTTCCACCGCAACAACAAGATCCAGAGACATGGGATAGACAAGAACTTCATTCCATTTTTTTGCCTCCACACCCGTCTACGCTTACTGAAAAGCGATTATTAGACAAGACAAGGAAGGTTCAAACAAGTGAAACTCGATTTACTCGTCCACAACAAACTCAAACGCGAGATCGAAAAGTGGATCTTCGTAGTGGCGAATTTGCGAACAAATCTCTCGGTGAAGCAATTCACACTTTCAAACTCCGAGATTCTTCTCCAGCTTTTAAACTAACAGGAGCAACTCGAATGCCGAGTAAAATCCCCCAACTTCACACGATTTACACTGTCCAGCAGAACGAAAGTCCGATATCTTTAGATCTCAAACATCCTCTGGTATATGGACGTCAGTCTACTGAGCCGTTAGCACCTGAGTACCGCAAGAATAGTCGTGAAAACAAGAATTGTATCGACTCGGAAGTGGCAACTGAGATGAACGATGAGCAACGACGAGTATCTTCTAATTTCACCCGAGAAGACCTGGATATGACAAGTATTAGCGCCATTAGCCACGCATCTTCGTCTCCTCAACATACACGTCGTGTGCATGAAGAAATTTACGTTCCTGTTGCTAAAACTCGTTCTAATCCTTTGGATGAAGTGGCTACTCAGCGATCTCAACCACCTCACGAAATAAATCAAGCTTCTATAAACGAGAATCGTCTCCAGGAACTTGAACAACGTGAAGAAAAGTACATTCGAGCTTTAATGCAGTCCGAACAGCGAGAACTTGACTTGAGAAATAACCTTTCTCAAATTCAACGGAAATTAACCTCTTCCCAACGAACGTTAACTCAGCAGTTGCATGAACGTGAAGCAGTTAAAGAGGAGATGACGCAACGTACGTTGGCTGTAGCAGCTCCTAAAATCCTCAAACGGTTCTTCATCAAATGGATACATTTCTACAATTGGTCCCAGCAGATGAAACATCTCCAAAAGAAACGTTGTTTTATTCTCCAACATGATCAATTCTGGGTCTGGAGACGTAAAGTGTGGATACAACAGGAATTACGCCAATGTCAAAAGAAATATCAACTTGGTACAAGAAAACTCCATTTTAACGAATGGGTTAATTTCACAAGAGTTAATATCATCGCAAAACGCGCTAAAATGTTGCGTAAAAGCAGGTTTTTAAAGACGGTATTTCGTTCCTGGATCGCTACCATTTCTCGATTGAAATGTGCGAAGAAACTCCAGCAAAAGCAGCAAAATGTCATGGTTTATCGTACACAAAGTATGTGTTTTCGTGAATGGAAACGTCGAACGAGACACAAGAACGCGAAAGCAGGTTTTTAAAGACGGTATTTCGTTCCTGGATCGCTACCATTTCTCGATTAAAATGTGCGAAGAAACTCGAGCAAAAGCAGCAAAATGTCGTGGTTTATCGTACACAAAGTATGTGTTTTCGTGAATGGAAACGTCGAACGAGACACAAGAACGCACTGAAAAAGATCCACGATTTACGTTGGCAGGATTCAATACGAGACAGTAAACAAACTGCGTTCTCCAGTTGGAAATTGTTCCTCTATGCTGTAGCTCGGCCACTTCAAGAGCGATCGACTCACTTTCGGTACCAAATTCAATGTAAACAAACCCGTTTACATTTCCGAGAATGGCGGAAACTCCACGAGATCGACAAATTGCACAATTTTAGGCTTCGTCGACGGGTTTGGACGCGGTGGGTAAAGTGGCGTCGACGTATGGAATCGGAGAAATTTGCTGTTCGTAATGAGAATATTGCGATAGCGAAAGTTCACTTTATAGCTTGGCATGTGACTGCAGCTGAGGAAGCGACATCAAGACGCTCTCTGAACTTGGCAAAAAGGTATTTAAACCGTCGACGGCTGCGGAAGTTATGGGTACATTGGAAGTATTTTTCAATGGCCAAGAGGAAGTATACTCAAGACTCGACGAAAGCTCTAAAACATTATTTTATTAAACTTTTAAGAGCTTCATGGGGACTGTGGAAGCAACGAACACATGTCAATTTACAGCAAGTCAAGACGAAAAAGTATGGGACTCTTCAGCGTCATTTTGATGCTTTCCGAGCTGGAATTCGACTCGTTAAAGCTCAAAAAGCGAGGGCCAGGATGCTAAATCATGCCGAAACGAGGCAGAAATGGTCACTTTTAAGAAGATTTGTTGGGTTTTGGCGAGGATTTACTCTGAGAAAGAAACGTTGTATGCAAAATGGTCAGTTCGTGGCGTCTCAACGACGACAGAGTACGATAAAGGGAGTTTGGCGTCTTTGGAGCTCACTTCACGTGAAAAAACTGCAAAATCAGTTGAAAATCCTACAGAAATCGTACGATAACTCAGTACATGAAAAACACGAGCTGGAGGCTCATTTACAGGCTGCTAAGGACACAGCAGTCTCTCTATCAGATGAGATGGAGATTCTTCACGAGCAGTCAAAGGGTGAAGATAAACAGGTAGGAGACCTTGAGCAACGACTGCGTCTTTGTCAAGAGCGTAATTTTTCCTTACAAAGCGAGCTGAAGAGTGCGAAAATGGCGATTGAGCGTGAACGACACGCGTGGGAAGAAGCTTTGTGTGATGAAGAAGAGAAGCGGGATAGCGATAGTAAAAAGTACCGATCGTTAGCTCAGGACAATCAGGTGTTGCAGGTTCAAGTGATTGAGTTAAAGAGGGAACTTGAGGCGGAGAAGGCGAAGCTGGTGGAAGCGGAACGAGTGAATGAAGATCTACGGTTTAATTCGGAGAAAACGTCTGAAATTCATCATACAGAAGTCGCTGGATCTGTTGCGAAACAGAAAGAGTTTGAAAAGGAGATCATTCAACTTCGTGGGCAATTAAAAGAGCAAGAAACGGAGCGTGAAGACACTGCAAATCGTCTTCAAGAGTACGAGAAACGAATTGCCAGCACGTGTGAAGCGATGAATGAACATGGTTCAACTTCGTAAGCAATTAAAAGAGCAAGAAACGGAGCGTGAAGACACGGCAAATCGTCTTCAAGAGTACGAGAAACGAATTGCCAGCACGTGTGAAGCGATGAATGAACATGAACAAGCTCACGAACGAGAAAATGAACGATTAAGCAGCGAATGTACGAGTTTTGAGGCTAAATGGAAAGAAGAACAGGTTAAAAATGTCGAGTTAAATCATCTACTGCAAGAGAAGAATCACATGATTCTCACCATGACGCAGCGCAGAAACCTCGAGTATACACAGAGTAACCACGAGGAGACGCTACGTGGACCAATTCACTGTACTGGAGACATAAACCACTCTTGTAGTAGACATTCTCCACTTATCAGCTCGCAATTGACTGATTCTGATCAATTTACGACTCAATCTAGTAAAAAATCATTCGGTCGGTCCTCAAGACGTTCAAATCTCGCTTTTCCTCTGGGATCAGTAGAAAGATACAAGAAATCGGATGAATTCGAGTCTTTAACGGATGGAAATTCCATAGCAGAAGAAATTCTGATCGATAAACACACGAGCAAAGTTCATGAAGACATTCGAATGCTCCAAGAACGAATCTCGAAAAGACTTGAACAAACGCCTGCGTATACTCAGCTACCGACTCGACGATCACGATTTCCAGTGAAAGTTTTATCTCCAATCAGCTCGAATTCGTCACTTTCAGACAGTGAAACGACGGAAGAAACTCAATTGATAGAGGATCGTGTACGACGAGCGCGATTACGACGCATTCAAACTCAGAAACAAGCCATGATACTCGCTGTCTCACCTGCAGTTACTCGTTTAGCATTTCAAGCGAAAGATCGAGAAAATGTGGCGTCTTCGGCTAATTTAAAGAAGAAATCGGCTCGAAAAAAGACCATTTTATCCAAAATACCAGAGAAGAAGCTCACAAGGAAACAAATAGGAATTGGAGGACATGCTGGACGTGTTTTATAAGGGAAAAGGTCAGGAATAACAATCGAAACTGCAAATTTGTGTACGTTTTCCAACCTTGTGATGTAAATAGGTTAACAACACAATCAATTGAGGGATTTGAAAGCGTAGAATGGAGGAGAAACACAGCACAATATCAGAACTTCTACATGTAGGAGAAAACATCACGGAAGCTGTTAATGAGGAGGAAAATGATGGAGAGCTGACTTTAAGTTTACCACCGACTGAGTCTCCTACACATCGAGTGAAAAGTGAAATTAGTCCTCGAAGTCCGAAGCGATCACCAAGAAAACAACATACAAATTTACTCAATATCGGTACGTTTTTCAGTCTACAAGCTATATAAATGGTCTGATAATTACATTTACGTATTTTTCAGACACTTCAGCTACACTGGCTGCTATCAGTGCTCGACTAGCCATTGTAATTCCACCAGCAGAGAGCGAAATCACTCGAATAAATCGAGAAATACTTGCATCAATGGCAAATCAAGCAGCAAACGTCAGTCCAACTGGTCTAAACTCTCCAGTAGGAATAACTGATCGAAATTGTCCCATTTCGGACTTGATGTCACCTTCCAGTCCAAGTTCAAAAGGAGGAATGACTTCAGCTCTTCATGATTCAGTTATTGCAGAAGAATGGGTGAATTTACATCTTGAAACAAGTGGAGGATTTCTACTTCCAGTTCGTGATATTTCAATATTGAAAAATGATGACGATGAAGTTGATTTGGAGTCGGAAGCTTTTGCGTTTCGAAAGAGAAACACTAGTGGACCATTAGCACGAGCTGGGATTGATCGGTTCTCTCTTTATCGTATGGGAATGCCAAAAGACCTCGTGGATCGACTGTATCGGGCACTTTACGTGTACACAAATGGCTTCCACAATATCATTACCGAGATCGCTGCCCATTGTCCTCCTGGTGCTGAAAGTCACGTGTCTTCTAACGCTTGGCTTACGTTTCTTCTCCTACTGGAACAATGCGAGAACGGGAAGTACGAAATGTCGATGCTAAAGTTTAAACAAGCAGCTCAAGACGCCCAAAAACGTCTACAGAATGATTTTACACGTGAAAAAGCCGAATTACAAGCTCAATTGCATCTTACAGAGACACAATTAATGGAAGAAAGAGCTCGTGGAATGGAGAAGAGTGAATTGATCTTAAAACTCGTCACGGAGACCACCGAGTCAAATATTAAGGTTCATCTTTTTATAGGTATGAAAAATACCTATACTTTTTGCTAACTTTTTTGTATTTTTCATGTTGTATAGATTGCAGAGCAACAGCATCAAAATGCAGTGCAAAATGAACAACTTCGGCTACTGAAACTGGAAGTTTTAGTTCATGAAGACGAAGAGAAAAAGCTCAATGAGTTGCTTGACGATACTCGAAAAGACTACGAAGTCGCGAATTCGGAGCGTTTAAATGCTTTTTCTGAGCGATTTGCACTTGACGAAGAGATCCGCAAATTGTCCGTGCAATTGGAGCGTGTGGAGGCTGAGAAGACGAATTACGCCAAGAGAATGCAAGAAACGCTGTTTATGAACCAGGCGCTTCGAGCTACGAACGATCAATTGAAACACGACGTTGTGGTTCTCAGTATGGAGAAAGATAAAGTGATTACTGAGAAACAGAGTTTACAAGAACAAATAAATGACGCTCAGACGGAAATCAGTCAGCTATTAGCTGTTAAATTGCAGGTTGATAAGGATCTGGTGGAAACTCAACGTAAACAAGGACATCTTGAAGCTCGTATACAGACAATGAAAGAAGAATACGAAATCGAGATGGAAAACAGTGGCAAACATCAGCAACTGATACTGCGCTTAAAAGCTCAAAATGAAGAGGAAAAAGTCCAACTTGGTGTGCTTGAAGCGAAATGTAATCTCTTGTTAGCAGAGAAACAAGTGACTGGTATGCGACCACAGGATAAACTACGGATTGAGCGACTTTTGAATCAGAAAATGGAGCTCGAAACTGTGTTAGAGACGAACAAACTTGACCGCAAAAAAGACCAAGAAGAGATTTGCCTTTTGCGCACGTCGTTAGAGGCGCTGGATAATGAAATGCAACACTTGAAGCGTGTTTATTCTGCCGGACAGCAAGCGTTTTTGCATTCGGAACGCACAGCCGAACAACTTCGCCACCAAACGCAAGAGCTCGAGAAAAACTATGAAAAAGCCAAGAAAAAGTACGTAAAATGACGAAATTATTGTGTTTTAATGACTAATAGTGCGTTTTTTGGGGTCTTTTAGCGTGACATCGCTAAAAGAACGGTTTAAAATGTACGAAACGAGTGCAAAAGAGCAGATTATCAAACTCGAGGTAGACGTGACTAATAGTGCGTTTTTTGGGGTCTTTTAGCGTGACATCGTTAAAAGAACGGTTTAAAATGTACGAAACGAGTGCAAAAGAGCAGATTATCAAACTCGAGGTAGAAGTTAAAGTTGCAAGCGCGCAATTGCGCGAAATCACTTACGTAAACAAAGACAACGTTGGCAAAATTGAGCAACTTGCAACATCTTTAGCGGTGTCTGAGAAAGAGAAAACAGTGTTAAAAATTAGCATCGCAGAATCGCAAAAGCACGTTGTGGAGCTGGAGACGGAAAAGGAACATTTGCAACGCAATAAAAGCGAGTTGGTGCTTGCTAGTTCCACGTCAAAGAAGGTCCTTAATCGGTTCATTCTGTCACTGCAAAACAGAACAAAAGCGAATTGGTGCTTGCTAGTTCCACGTCAAAGAAGGTCCTTAATCGGTTCATTCTGTCACTGCAAAACATGTTGGCACTTGTCAAATTGGACGAATTCCCACTCGACGAAGCGGTGCGTGAACTACTGCAAATGGTTGCAGATACTTTCGGCGAAGAGCTGCAACTTGACAATATTCTCGCTGAAGATGATAAACCCATGGAAATGGAGCTACAAGTTGTAGAAGATGTCACGGAAGAAGAGCGCAAAAGTCGACAACGACGTGCTGCAGCTCGTCGCAATGGAATTCTTAGCGCTAAAACTTTAGATGATGAAAAGGAAACAGAAGAATTCAATACAACGACTGCAAATTCGGATGAGAAGGAAGTTTCTTCCCAACGCGAAATTGTGCGAATGAGTCGCTTTAGGAAGAGCAAACTTGATTTTCTGGTAGATAAATTGAGTCGAGAAATTGCGCACAAAAATGACTTGATCACCAATCTGGAAAGTGTCATTTGCGAAATTGAGTCGAGAAATTGCGCACAAAAATGACTTGATCACCAATCTGGAAAGTGTCATTTGCGAACAATTGCGCACCATTTCCCATCTGACGACCACCACAAGGCAACAAGCGCAAATTCTCATGCTATTTGAGAGTCAAAAGGGTATGTTGCACTCGGATCTCGAGGCAACAAGCGCAAATTCTCATGCTATTTGAGAGTCAAAAGGGTATGTTGCACTCGGATCTCGATACAACTTGCACCATTTTACGTAAAGTGCGAAAAGAGAAACAATTGGTGGAATTTGCACTGGATCAAGTGCGTATTGAGAACGTTTTGCAGGCAAATCGTGCGTTTCAACTGGAAATCGCTGTCGCAATTTTACGCCGCGACTTTGACCAGCAACTGATCGCAAATGAGGATTTAATAGCCCAAATCTGGCGCAAATACGACCACGACCTGTACGTGATTTCTCTACGACGTAACAAAGCAGTTCAAGCGACTATTTCAATAGCAGATCAACACGTTCAGACGCTCGTTCCTCAGCGAAATCCTGCGTTAGAACGTCCAAGAGTGACGGCGTTTTATATCCCTACAGAAACTTCGGGAACTGCTGAGACTTTACTGCAAAAAATCAGCCGAGCTACTCGCGAACTTCTTCCGGGTGTTGCAGGCGAAATGGATGTCCATTTTGCAGTGCAAAAACCAAATCGATCTTCGCAAAGTCTTGTAAGAGCTTTAAATTCGAGTCCACGTACTAGTCGCACGCAATTACGAGCGCAAAGTAAACGCAAAGAACGGAAACACCGAATTTGCGCAAATGCGGCAATTTCCACACTCCCGCAACTAGAGAATACAAAAGCTTCGTCTTGTACGCAAATTCTCAGTCATGTGAATGAGTTCGGGACTCTGCAAACCGTTCTTCTGTCACCTGTTCGACCTCCGATATCTAATGATTATTCCGCTGCAAATGTAGCAGTAGTTTCGCCACGACCTCCAGTACCGCAAAGTCCACATTCGCGCAAATCTTTACCTCGGAAACTTAATATTGACAAACGTCTTCAAATCAAGAATTTGCAGATTGATTCGCAATTCGAAGAACGTGTGGAAACCAGTGAGAACTACAGAAGACAATGCAATTCAAATGCAATTAGTACAATTCCTCGTTCTTTAGCTGCAAATATTGATACCAGTACAAACTCTTTGCGCTTCAATCGCAGCTTTTTACGTGCTGGGATGGAAATTCTTCGCAATGTCAGTTCAAGTGACAGTCCATTGCCATATCCGGATGAAGAGGATGAGTCTGAAGTATCTTTTAGTGCAAATGAAGAAGAAGATGAGTCAGTACAAAGTCCTAGTCGATTAGTAAGAACTGTGAGTGGATACAACCGCGAGCAATTGGCGCAACGTGAAGCTGCGTGGCAAAATGAGAGCTGGACTGTAGATGAGGTACCAAACACGCAAAATGCACTGAAAAAAGACGCCGAAGACGAATCCGAGCTTTTCGCGCAAAACAATCAGTCTCCTTTTGCAACTGCAGTGCTGTATCCTATTTTACCCAAATAAGAACACAAAATATAGGTACATTTTGGACAAATTGAGTAATAAGAACACAAAATATAGGTACTTTTTGGGCAACTTCAAATTGAGTGCAACAAAAAGCCAGCGCAGACGGGCCAGGTGTATTTCTGAGCAGAAAACAGCCAGTTGGGTTTTGCACCTTTTTGGATGGTCTCAGTTGACAATTTGCGACTATTGCGCAAATGGCGGACTTTGTCTTTCCAGCCTGCTCCATCACGGACGCGTCTGCGAATTGCTATACAGCTTCGTGGTACCTCATTTGGGACCAAGTACGGTACTGGTTGCTGATCCAAGTGCCGGTTATCGCGCTCTCGATCGTCTACGAATGGCTCGAACTGGCCTCCCATCGCTACGTGGAGCGATTGCGCAAAATTTGCGACTCTCCGTTCACCAACGTCGTGGTAAGAATACACTTTTATTTGACAATGGGTTCATTATTTGCGCTAAAATGGTGCTGTTGTAGAACTACCTCGTGCAAATAGTCACCAGTTTTTATGTCTGCATCAATTGGAGTACAGCTGTTGTAGAACTACCTCGTGCAAATAGTCACCAGTTTTTATGTCTGCATCAATTGGAGTACAGTACTGTACTGTCAATCTGTTCTATTATTATTATGCACTAAAAGAGGGTTTTTCTTATTTGTGTTGTGGGATTTATTAGTTGTCCGAGGTGGGTCTTTAGCTGTGAGTTTTATTTTTCTTATTTGTGTTGTGGGATTTATTAGTTGTCCGAGGTGGGTCTTTAGCTGTGAGTTTTTCTTCCTGGTCAATTGAATCGCTCTTTCTTATTGCAACGGGAGTGGGTTATGCCATTCGATGGCTTGCTGCAAAGAATAAGTGGGTTTTTTATATGAATTATTGTGTTTTATTCATAATTCTCATATATTTTAACACATTTATAGAGTGACTTTTGTCCTGCAGCTACACAATTTGTTCGACTTGCTGTCAGTTGTGGCACATTTCACCATTTTCATCCGGACTGTTGTAATTGGCAACAAAACCTATCGCTCTTGGCTGGATTTTGGATTTATTCGGTCGTATCTCGGTTATGTGGTCGTCGATCACTTGTTCACGCGTTACCCGAACAAAACGTTCTTTTCTCAAGTGCTTCTCGTGGTGTTTAAAACTCTTTGTCTTGTATTTTTCTTTGCGGCGGTGCTTTTCTCATTGGAACAACTTGGAGAAGTGCCACACACCAATAGTTTCCTCTTTCACGTATACGAATGTAGCAACGAAGATGGAACAGCAACGATCTTAAGAGCGACAAAGGACGGCACAGGCGATTACCCGAAATGTGACGAAACATGGAGCTTTTTCTCTTCTATTTACTTCATGTTTGTTACTGTCTCCACTGTGGGTTATGGTGATTTCTCACCCCACACAGTACTTGGACAACTCACAGTTTGTGTCATTATTGTGTTTGGTATCTACACATTTGCGAACGAATCTGCCGCTTTCATGACACTTTACGGAGATCAACGTGGTACTTTAGTGAAATATGATGGTTCAAGAAACACTGTACATGTCATTGTGACTGGAAATCCATCAGTTGCACAAACCAAAGACTTTATTCGCGAATTTTTCCATCCTGACCACGAAGAAGCTTTTCAAGGTCATGAGAACAATACCAAAAATGACGAAAGCGACGCTAAAATGACGAAAACGGGGCCAAATTTCACTAATGCCTCGCAATCTTCTCGTGATATTCCACATATTCGTTACGGTAGTATTCACGAAGCTTATTCAGCCATGGAAGAAGGAGAAATTAGTGGCAAAAATGACA
>JAIKVB010000890.1:0-17990 GCA_024679045.1 Phytophthora brassicae
CGACATAATGGTACCTCCGAGTGGTATCCTCCTAAAACTCTGGAATAAATCCAGAGAATAGTAGTAATCAGATAGCACTTAGATATTAATATCTCATTGGGAGATGAGCATATAGCTACTATAGCACTATTAGTTTGCTCCCCGACTCAAAGTAATAGCTACTATAGGAGTTTAGTCGTAGCTTGCTACTACTATAGTATTAGATAATACCACACTACAGTAGTACTATCAGCCAAAGTTACTGTGAATCCGTCAAGACTTCCATTCATTCACCCTGTGGCATCAAGAGCTTTACGACTTTGTAACAACGTTGCCAGCAGAAACCAGCGGTGAAAAAATACCAGGCCTAAACAAGCAAAATAAAACGTTAATTCAGTGCATTACTAGATGGCAGAACATCTCCTTATGGCCCAGAGACATCACCTGGAAATGACTGCATTTGCTTCCCCCTTCTTTCACGTTCCAGTCGTGCTACAGCAAGGCACTTCACTCCAGTCCTTCAACTAGAAATCACTGTCGTCCGCATCGTCCTCCAAGGCGAAACTCTCCTCTGCATCATCAGCTTCAACTTCTTCCTCCTCACTTGAAATCTCGTCATACACGATGCGCTTTTGGGCACGCTGAGAACGCACACGAGGTGCAATCGGTGAAGGACCCGCTCCATCGTCCTCGCTCGATCCGTCTTCCTCTTCAAGAGGCGACTTCTTCGCCGTCTTCTTGGCTGCTGTGACCTTAGCAGGCGTTGGCTTCTTCTTAGAAGCTGTCACCTTCTTCTGTGTTGGCTTACGAGCTGGCGCCTTCGCCTTTCCAGCGTCGTCTGATCCCATAGCGAATACATCGTCTTCTTCACTTACGACAACTTTCTCATCGTCTGAGCTCGCCAAATCAATTGTTGCGGCACGTTTCGGCACACGTGACGTACTCACAGCGGAGGCAGCAGCAACCTTTTCGGGGCTTACCTGGAATCTCCGAGAGAGTCGTTCTGCCAAAGAGAGCTCCTCCACTTCTTCTTCACTTTCTGCCTCAACTGCTGCGGATTTAGGTTTAAAGAAAGCTGCAACAGAGCTCGTCTTCGTTCCCTTCGCCTTACTTTCCTTTGTCTTCGGTGCTGCAGACTCCTGTTTAGGTTCGAAGAAAGTTGCAATAGAGCCCGTCTTCGTCTTCTCCTTAGCCTTCGGTACGGCGGCCTCCTTCTGCTTTACAAGAGTCTTTTTCGGGGTTGTTTTGACACGAGGCTTCTTCTTAACTTCAAAGTCCGAATCATCATCGTCATCGTTGTCATTGCCGTTCTTTCGCTTCCTTTTTTTCGCAGTTTTCCCACCCGCACGGGTCTTCTTCTTTGGAGTGTGCGCCAAGATCCTTTCACGCTCAGCTTCCGACTCGAGAAGCATCTTTTCGAGGGCGTCCAGGTCTGTAATCCATAAGTCCTGCCCCGTTCGACCTTCCAGAACGCTGTACTCTTGCTCACGATCCTGAAGCTCGGCACGTAGCTTTTCAACTCGTTCTTTCGTGAGGCTCAAGATCTTCATGGACAGCAGATAATCGTAACCTCTGGCGGCATCCGTGACGTTCTCCTCCTCTTCTTCATTTGATTCGTCATCATTGTTGCTCTTCTTTTTCGACTTTGGAACAATCTGATCATAGCCTTCTGCAATTAATTCTTCGAGAAGGTCTTGCTTCTTGCGGTTGTTCACCACCAGCTTGTCCTCGACAACCGACAAAACGAAACGAGCTTTGTTCGATAGCAGTTTGATCTGATCCTTCAGTTTTTGCAGCATTGCCTTCTTTCTGCGCTCGTAGTACTCCAAGCGAAGACCGTAAAACTCGTCCATTATCTGTTTCGGGTTGTCGTACTTCTTGATGTGCCCAGACGCATCAAATAGGTGCATGTTGGAGGTTGACAAAGATGACTCCAGCTTGAACTTCTTCACAATACCACCGGGGGCCTTGGTGATGTCAGCGAGAACTTTTGGCTCCAACGTGATCGTGAAGAGTACCTTGACATCAGTGTGGTTCTCCTTGAAATCCTTAATGGTGTTGTTTTCAAGCAGCCCTTCCAAAAACTGTTTGTACGTCTGCGTCCACGTCTTAACGGGTAGCTCGGAAATCACAAGGGTGCTGTCATCTTCCACCTCATATAAACCTTGGATGATGTAGTGACTTGTATCCGATCCGCGTGAGTTGGCTTTCTCAACAATGTGACCGGTGAATCCACGATACCACGGAGTCAGAGGAGTCGTCTCTTCTCCATTAAGCATCTGGCGCAAACTCGTAATGATGTCGAGTGGATTGTAGTTGGGGATGGAGCTCGACCAGCCTGTGCCGATACCGTCACTGCCGTTGACAAGAACCATGGGAATGACGGGAATGTACCATTCGGGCTCAATTGACTGGCCATCCTCATCCAAATACCTGAGGACGTCGTTGTCCAGTGGGTCGTAGACAAGACGCGTGAGCTGCTCTAAGTTGGTGAAAATGTAACGAGCGCTAGCTGCATCCTTGCCACCCATCAGACGCGTACCGAACTGACCGATAGGCGAGAGTAGATGAACATTGTTACTTCCAACGAAATCCTGTGCCATATTCACGATGCAGCCCAGCAAACTCGCCTCTCCGTGGTGGTACGCAGAGTGCTCCGACACATAGCCTGCAAGTTGGGCAACCTTAAGCTCTGAGCGAAGGTTACGCTTGAAGCAGCAGAACAGCACCTTGCGCTGAGAAGGCTTGAATCCGTCAACTAAGCTTGGAATGGAACGGATGTTGTCGGCCATGGAGAAGAGAATAAGCTCCTTGTTGACAAACTCCGTGTATCCCATGGCGTCAACATCATAGTCGACGTGTGTGCCAGGTTCGTAACCTCGCAGCCAGTCCTTGCGGTCTTCCACACGTTTCTTCGAGAAAGCCATGTCGATCACATCGGCATCTCCGTCGCCTTCGTATACAAACCCAATTTGGTGTGTCTGCAAGTCTGAGAAGTACTCTTTCGTCTCAGCAGTCGTACTCGTACCCAGACCCTTATAGTACTTAATAACCCAGCCACGGCCCTGGTTCGTCCTTTCACGCCAAGACTCATACTCTGGCATCGTGTAAAAAACTTCTTTTGTTCTGCCCTTGGTGCACTTGACAATGGGAGTAATAAACTCCTGTAAAAACCCTTCGACAACCAGCAGTGACGGCCAAAAGTGGTGAATAAGGTTGATCACCAGGCCCTTGATATGGCTACCATCGTGATCCTGATCTGCCATAATCATCAGATGACCGTACCGCAAACCCTTGGTAGACTCATAAGTCTGGCCGTATTTGAGCCCAAGAATCTTGACCACGTTTTGAATCTCTTCGTTCTTTAAAATTTGTGTATGGCTTGCTTCACGTACGTTGAGCATCTTACCACGCAATGGGAAGACGCCGTAGTAATCTCTCCCGACGACCGAAAGGCCACCAACTGCCACAGTCTTGGCAGAATCTCCTTCCGTCAAAATTAACGTGCAATCTTTGCTTTTTGCAGTACCAGCGTTATTGGCATCGTCAAGTTTAGGAATGCCAGTAAGTCGAGATCGTTTGCCACCGCCACCACCTTTGCGACGTAACTCTGCCGTCTGTTTAAACGCCGCAAACGAGAGAATTTTCTCCACCATGCCACTCTTTTCCACTTGCTTTAAGAACTTGTCACTCAGGGTGAATGTAGATCCAAAACCGTTGGCGCGCGTCGTCAGCGTCTCTTTTGTCTACACAGCAACAGAAACAATACGTGAGTTGTTGTAAAGCACGACCACAACAGACCACCCAATCATTTACCTGCGAGTCGAAAGCCGGGTTGTCGATTAGCGCGCTCAGCGCGTGTCGTCAGAGTCTCTTTTGTCTACACAACAACAAAAACAAATGTGAGTTGCTGTAAAGCACAACCACAACAGACCACCCAATCATTTACCTGCGAGTCGAAAGCCGGGTTGTCGATTAGCGCGCTCACGTAGATGAACATGTGAGTCTTAATGTAGTTGGCCTTGACTGCTTCGCCTTTGTTTTTCTTCTTCAGCACACTGACGAGCTTGTTTGTAATCTGATCAGCAATGTATGCAACATGCTGGCCACCCTTGGTAGTACAAATACCATTGACGAAACTCACTTGCTGGAATCCATCGTCACTGAGTCCAATACCAACTTGCCAGCGCTCGTCCGGCTTCTCAAAAATGACCCCATTTTTGGTTATGTTTGAGGGTTTAGCCTTGGCAGTCTTTGCTTTAGTTTTGTCTTCGTTGTACTCATCGTCATCCTCGCCATTTTCTTCAGCGTGGGAGTCTTCGTCGTCCTTCTCGGATCCACGTGGTCCCGGATACAGCGCCACATACTGTGGGAACGACTTGATTGCGATCTTTTCACCGTTCAAGAAGACGTTGAGGCCCTTACCAGATACACCAGCCACATCGTACACACGCTTCTTAAACAGTGACACGATGTCGTCATTGAGGAAGTCGAGCTTGAATCGTTCCAGATCTGGCTTGAAAGAAATGCAGGTAAAATCCTTTTGCGCCCATTTGGTGATCGACGGCGGGTTCTTCTTGCTCATATTCTTCTCAAACACCTGCTTGTATCTCTGCTTAGTATTCCCATCCGCTGTCTCGACAATAAACTCGTCTGAGAAAATATTCGCGAGCTTGGCACCGTATCCGTTTCTTCCTCCCGTAGTCTTCTTCTTCTTATCATCAAAGTTACTTCCAGTAAGCAAGTGACCAAAGATCAGCTCTGGCACATACACCTTGTGCTCCTTGTGCAACACAATGGGGATGCCCTTTCCATTGTTCCATACTGAGATCTCGTTCTTCTCTACGTCGATCGTCACCTTGAGCGTGTTCATGGACTTGTCGCGCTGCTTGTTGTCACAAGCATTGACGATGATCTCGTCGAAGATCTTGTACAGTCCCGGCACGTAGCTGATCTTCTTCATAACCATCTTCTTCTTCTCCTCATCAAACACCCACATGTTCTGCTCCACATGCTCAATTGAGCCCACTATAACATACAAAATAAAAGTCAGCAGCTGCTCTCTAGCCTTCTCTCTCTCTCTCCACCTACCGTAGGTGTCTGGACGCAGCAGAATGTGCTCTAGCTGCGTCTTTTTCTGGTAAATCTGCTCAATGGACTGTTTGGGCGTCCCGTTCTCCGTCTGCACAGGCTTGTCATCGTCCTCACTATCCTCAACGTCGTATGTGCCACTCTCAGACGCGTCGCTGTCCAACCCGTCTTTCTTCTTCTTGGTACGGGGCTTAACCGTCTTCACAGTCGTCTTCTTGGCCCACGCCGTCACTTTGCCAGCTGCTGCGGTGGTTTTCTTCTTCTTGGAAGTCGTGTTCTTCACCTTAGCCGAAGTGACCATCACC
This sequence comes from Phytophthora brassicae, assembly GCA_024679045.1. Lineage (NCBI taxonomy): Eukaryota > Oomycota > Peronosporomycetes > Peronosporales > Peronosporaceae > Phytophthora > Phytophthora brassicae. Next base: position 5,376 of record JAIKVB010000890.1, read on the forward strand.
ACCTACGTATTTATAATATTTACGCAAGAAGTAGAGCATAAGTTTGTGCGTTTACAACGACTGTGGGGTCTGTAGAGACGGCAGAGAGGTGGAAATTGCATAGTAGAGAAAGGGAAACACACGTACATCATCGTCAGAGTCGCTCATAGCTGCAGGGTGTTCCACGTCGCTGTAGTTCACCTTCGCTTCCTCTCCGATGAGTGCGCACAAAGTGGCAGATTGGAAATTGACGTACGACAAATTTAAGCAGCCGGAAAAAACCTCGCCGTTTTTGAATTTAAAACGGAAAGGACAGATGCTGGTACATCTGGGTAAACACCTGGGATGCGGTACGCAACCTATGGTGTCGAGTACCCGAAGTTGCACCTTGTGAGAAAAAACCTCGCCGTTTTTGAATTTAAACGGAAAGGACAGATGCTGGTACATCTGGCGACGCCAGAGGGTAAACACCTGGGATGCGGTACGCAACCTATGGTGTCGAGTACCCGAAGTTGCACCTTGTGATTTTTGGACTACAAAATCTGGCATTTATATGATTTTTGGTGTTGACCTTTAAGGTTTTATTGATGCTCCACGTCAGTGTAGCCATGTAGAAAATTTTGGAGCCATTCGTCAACTGGTGTAAGCGCTTGAACATACAACAACGGCAGGCTCTTATAGCTACAGAGATGTTAACACTGCAAGTAATGCGGCCTTTATTGTATTAATACTTGCAACCTCTGAGAAGCGTCAGCATACGTCTTCTAGGTGGGCTGGACGCTTTGTTTTTGTACCGGTATTGAAGACTACGGGGACAGCGAGAAGGGCTCGTTGTTAATAAATCGCCGCATCATATCCAGAGCTGCTTCAGGCTGATCTGTGGGCACCAAGTGGCCCGAGTTGAGCACCACGACGTAGCTCATGTTGCCTGCAGACTTGGCCAGACCTGCCACTTGGCCGTCCACGATCCACGGCTGTCGCTTTGCCACACGGTACTTGGCTGTGTCAGTCCACGCGAGGCGGTCGATGATACGCCCAACTCCCAAGTTGTTACACACCGAGCCGTCCATGTTGCCAGCGTAAAAGAGGAACTTGTAATTGTCCAGCAAGTCGCGGAAGACGTTGATAGGAACGTCCAGCATCGCATCTGACATCAAGTGACGCACAAGTGCCGGTGCGGATGAAGAAGTGCCGTAAGCGGACCCGTCTACTGACGTCCAAGGGGTTCCAGGGGGCACATTTAGTGCTCGACGTACACCATCATCATTGAAGTAGCTTGACAATAGAGTACTCAGATCCGAGAACGTATTGTCCACTTGACGGATGTCATAAATAAATGGATTCCCTGCAGCTTCGTAGATCTTTTGTGTGACCGATTGACAAACGTTGAAAGCGTCCACATCACGTCCTTGTCGATGCAGCTCTTCACAGACGCTGATCTGGGCGTTGGCGTCTTCGTATTGCTGTGAGTCGATGAGTCCCAGCGCAATGGCGAAATCGGGTACCGAACGCGTTTGGAGTACAGGCCACATGTCTCCATTGCCAATGGCTACACCCGCAAGGTTAATAGCCATGTCGTCTCTGTCCATGCCGCTGTTCTTGACATAAATATGGTGCGCGATGGACGGTACGTACTTGCCTGCATACGACTCTCCGCATACATATAGCGGGTTGCGCCTATACTCGGGGTGGCGTCTGAAAAATCCCTGTAAACCGTGATAGAGCTGCTGTGCTACTTGTTCCTGTGTATTCACATGTCCAACGTCGTCTCGTACTGACGAGTATCCCGTGCCTACCGGTTGGTCGAAAAACAACATGTGACCAATATTCGTCCACGAGTGAACGTGTGGGATGAGTTTCCGCTCCTTCGTAAGTCGATAAGGACCCATTTCCGCCAGTAAACCCGTCATCGACGACGCACCCGGCCCTCCGTTAAGCCACAGTAGCAATGGCGTCCGCTCGTCGATCTGTACAGGCGCGCGCGTCTCGAAGAACCAGTAGAAGAGTTTGCCTGCGTTCAAGCTGTTCACTTCAACCAGACCAGCATACTGTTCACATAGATCACACAGAATAGTCGACACGTAGTGAGTCTCCACGCCAGCAATACAGTCGTGTGTCCTTGTAATCCATGACGCACCTGCTTCTCCAATGGCGCCCCGAAACCTGGCAGAAATACGACGTCGTCCTCGGGTGAGTCGTCCGTCCTGCGATTCTGAACTTTGGCGGCATCGGCATCTCGCAGCGCCGCGTTCTCGGCCAAGCCTAGGCCGCCGATGATGCAGACAGCCATGGTCACCAACAACCCGAGTACAGTAGCCGCGCAGACTATGCGCGGCTTGACGGCCACGCGTGCCGAGCCGACTGCGAAAGCTGCGGAGCTGTCCGGTGACTGCCACAGCGGCGTGCCCTCATTCATGGCTGGCTCTGTGGCGGAATGCAGCCTGAGCTATCTGCTTCCACAGATCTTTTGTGCACACAGACCTGATAATCAGATCGGAGTACATCTTATCGATATTGTTCAAGATGACTACTTACAGCAGGTTATGTGGTATCGCAGTTCGTTTGGACTAGCTTATGGGAATGGAGGCGAGGTAAGAAATACAGGTTATGCTGTAGAATAGGACCTGTCTAAGTAGATGCGTCCACCATCGTGGCGAGAACTGAGGTGTTCCGCTTGGCGATCTGCATGCACTGCTGCATGACGTTGGGCGCAACGATGGACCCTCCAGCCTTATACACGCTGCAGAGCTGGCCGTTGGTGCTGTATGTGAGACTGAAAATGGCACTCGCGAGTTCCTCCTCGTCGCTCGTGGGGTCGATGAGTACCGTGTCATTCACCACAGCGAACGTCGTAGCGTATGCACTGTGCTCCACACGCAACGGTGTGGTGTCTCCGTCTGCAACAAGCAGAAACAATAACAAAATTAGCGACCTCTAGAGACCTGGCACACTATCATGGCCAGGAGTACCTTGCACAATGGAGACGACGTTGTCAGCTTCGTTAATCGACGTGGAGGGCAGTTTCAACGTCTTGAGCGCCGCCATGACCGACGTCAGCGCGGCATCCAGCACGTTGCCGTCATGGTCCACGCAGTACACATCCACCATCAGTTTCCAGGCAGATTGGCCCGTTATAATTCCCAAGTTCTCCATCTCCACCACTCGCGAGCTGGTTGCAAAACAAACACAGTTAGAATCCTCATCCACCACCCCAACAGCCCAGCATTCCACCCACCCGACAATAATCCGAGTCAACTGACTGCCGATACTCTGCGATTCTTCAGAAGGCCGGCCCACCGAGAAGCGACTGGAGCACAGCGGCGACAAATGGACCTGTACAGCTGCAGTCACATATTAGTCCTTCCTGCCCCCCAAACAACCCATTTATTCGGGCCACGAACCGATCTCGCCCTGGTCGGGGGTGGCCACAGCAGGGGTCCCCACAGCCAGCTTAATAGCCGTTAGCACAGACGTCTGGCCAAGCTTTACGAGACTCGAACTGGCCGCTGTATGCACCACGTTCGTCTGTAGCTGCACGGCGCGCGCGGCTTCGAGTGCGCGTGAATCCGGTCGTACTTTGCTGTCCAGACACGTGGCCATGTACTCGGCTGGGAAGAGTTTCCGGTACATGTCAGCGTTGAACGAGAGCGCCACCTCGGCGCCATTAACCGCCGCCATCTTATGCTAATTGGTATACTGACCAACGCTTTTAATTGCCCAGTCCCAAAATATGAAATGTTCGAAGACGAGACTCACTTGGGAATTGTATATTTTCTCTAAATATCAAATCACATTTGCTTTAAATATCAAGTCACATCGAAAGCCGCGCGCCATTTCACCATTTCGATGCCGCCTAAAATGTGCAAACGCAGCCGCACCACGCAGGAGGAGAAGCCGCCGGCCAAGAAGCAACAAACGGAGAAGACGGACGAGAAGCTTCAGTGCACACAGGAGGAACTCATCCCGAAGGCCATGATCAACGTCTGGGGAGCGTCTGGGACCAGCCGCATCATGCGCGTAAGGAGACGCGAGTTTCGTCGGGCGGCCGCTGAGGCTGCGCTGAAGAATTCCGATACGGAGCACGAGGATAATTTTGATGAACAAAAGCATGAGAAGAACGAAGACCAGGAGGAGGACGAGGAAGAGAAGGTGAGCAGGATATTGCCGATGTCTTCTGATAGGGAACAGGATGAGGAGAAGAAAGAGAAGGAGGAGAAGGAGGAGAAGGAGGAGATTGTGGAAAAGGCTATAGAGGAGGAAAAGGTGGTTCAGGAGCCCTCGTCTTTATATCTTGAGGCTATGCACTCTCCATTGGAGACGATGATACAGAAAAATCAGTCGTCAGCAATTGAGCCGACGCCGGAGAAGAGCGCGCCGCTCTTGGGAATCGCCAACAGACCGAGTAAAAGTGTGGCGAGAGGAATTGCTCAGAGCAGTTCATCAGCGTCAACAAGGAAACGCATGATCTCCTTTTCCCCGGAGCGCGCGCCACGACCAGAGAACCGAGCGCTGGCACTGAAGAAACTAGAGAAGAACCTTAAGACCAACGAAAAGCTGCAGCAGCGTTTGAAGGCTCCAACACCCGTAAAAGCGTCCGCGTCGTCCAGGATGTCGTCGCCTACTATGTTGACACAGACTCGACAGCCTAAAAGCTTTGCCAGCCCCCAAGCACGTCGACCGATGACATTCTCAAGTCCGCAGGCTCGAAGACCCATTGCTTTCACAAGTCCACCGCCTACACGACGACCAGTCTTCCAACACAGTCCGTATGCTGCGTCTTGCTCCCTACCGCTCAGCCAAACGGAAGAATTGAATTACGATGACATGCAGGAGGAGCAACACGAAGAGCATGCGGAAGACAGTTCCGACTTCAAATCGAATGTGGTTGTGATGGAAGAAGTAGTTGAAGAGGGAGATACTGAAGACGTGTGTAGTGCAGAGGAGGAGGATGGCACAGTATTGCCCTCACAAGATGAAATGTTCCTCTCTCAAGAGCCAACAGCCAGCAATGAAGACAAATTCGCTCCCTTTTCTCAAGAAAGCATTACCTCACTCGCTCAAGTAGACGCATCGACGGCAGCTGGAGACTCAACATCCAGTGCTTTCACAAGCACCTCAGTGATTGGTGATGTCGGTCTTTTCAACTGCGAGGCAGACGTGGAATACACAGGAGGAGTCTACGGCGAAGGTACAGACGGAAAGGTGAGTGCTGCGGTGATTAATGGACAGAAGATAGCGTTGAAGCGAGCCAAACCGCATGATGGGTTCCCTGAGCACGAAGCCAAGCGTCGGGCTGCTCTGGAACTCCACTATTTACGTCGCGTGCGCCATATGAAGGGTTTTCTGCAGTGTCTTGGTCTGTGTGACGCCATTGAGCACACGTGCATCGCACTCGAAGTGATGGACTGTAAGCTGAGCGATTATTTAAGAAGATATGGAGTCAACTCGGGCGGCTCTAAGCACCGCCGGTACACATTGTCGTTTGACGACACCAAGGCGATGCTGAAGAAGATCTGCCTGCCCATGATAACGCTTCACGAAGGCGTTAATGTCGCTCACGGTGACCTGGCGTGTCGGAATATTCTCATGCGTACTCCTCCTGAGGGCTACGAGCAGAGCTGGGAACCCGATATTAAACTGTCCGACTTTGGTCGTATTAAACTCCCAGCAGATGAACCTCAAATCCTCGATAGCTCGTTCAGTTTCCACAAGAACTGCGACGTTGGCGCCTTCGGGCGCGAAATCCTTTACCGCTTGTTAGTCGGGGAAATTGTGCCAAAGGAGTTTGTAGAAACTCGCAGTCTTCACAAACTGTTGCAGGATGTGACCGTGACGCAAGTCCCTGAAGCCGCCAAAGCCCGACTGGGTCCGTACTACAATTTGTTCATGCGCTGTACCGAGTGGGGAGTTCGTCCGACGTTCCGCATGATCTACGAGCACTTGGACGATCTCGAGTACTTCGAGACGACCGAGACGGGGCTATTTCCCTTGAAACCCACCAGTAGCATGGACGCGACTTTCATGTCCCCTGTTGCTGAAGGAACTCGTCACAAGACACCAACGTCCAGTGCCTCTAGAGCGCACAAGCGTGACACCCCTACGAACCGTCCTGGAGGACCCAAGTCGCGTCTGTTCACTTCTAAGAGCTTCACGGAAGTTCCAGGTGCTAACAAACCGGTGAATTGGCTCAAGACACGTTCGGTGGGTGTTCAACGTATCATTGCACAACAGGTACTAACACCCACCGCCACGCGTCCTCTTCCTATTAAAAAGAAGCGCAAGACGCCGCCATCGGCAGGCGCAGGTGCATCTCGTCGCTCGCTTCAAATTCTGAACCAAATCCAGCATAGAGTGAGCGAAAAAGGCCGCAAGTCAACGTGATGCAGCGGTCCACAAAGCATCGAAAGCAGTGCAAATAGAGCTTCAGCAAAGTGAACGAGTTCCGTAGTGAGCTGTGACGAGTCGGGCGTTGATATCTTCGTGAAGAGACGCGATCATTTTGACGGAAGGGGAGCTCACTGCACAATTGAAAAGTCGCAGTAGAAATGTCCTCTTTACCAGAGCTAGCGGCCGACGATGTAGTGCAGTGTGAGTTGTTTTCGAACGCAGCATCGTATGCCATTCAGCTGCTGTTGGGCATCGCTGCATTCGCAACGCTGTGGTACAAGCGGCACGTCGAGCGGCCCCGACGGCCGCTGCAGATTTGGTTCATGGATGTTGGCAAGCAGTTGATTGGTGCCTCGACCGGCCACTTTATGAACCTAGGCGTATCGATCCAGATGCCTCCCGTAACGGACGAGTGCGCGTGGTATTTCCTCAACTTTATCGGTGATTGTACGCTCGGCATGGTGGTGAGTCTCGCTTTCCTCCGCTTGCAACAGGAATTGGCCTTCGCGATGAACTGGGTCAACATTCAGGAGAGCGGCGACTATGGCAACCCGCCTTCGTATCGGGTTTGGCTGCTGCAGCTAACGGCGTGGCTGGTGATCATCATCTTTTCCAAGGCCATCGTGGTATCAGTTATGATCGCGGCCGCGACGCCTCTGGGGCTGTTTGGCGAACTGCTCTTCCATCCGCTGCGCGGGTATCCGTTTTCAGAGCTAGTGCTAGTGATGATCGTGTGTCCAAGTTTCCTGAATATAGTGCAGTTCTGGATCCAAGACAGTTTCCTCAAGCGCGACGTGAGTGTGTTGCCCACGGCGTACGCACGCTTCCGCCATTCGTTCGAAGAAACTTTACAAACAAACTTACTGACCCATTCACACGAGTAAAAGGAATACTGTGATGATGCATCTCTTGTCAACGTTGGACTATTCATTTGCGTGGCAGGTGATGCAAGTAGTAACGCTCTACCGGAATTCACGACTGTGTATGTTGCACGTAGTGGACGTTATCAACGAGTCCGTTGAGTGGTGGACCCTTCGGTTGGTGGTGACCGGGTTGTCATCTGACTCAATCACTATGGGCGGCTACTGGCCTTGTAAACTTCGTTTAGTAAGGTATTTACGCGAGGATTTATTCGCAGCCTTGTGAAAGAGATGGCCCTGCATGAGTGTGACTGTTCTAAGTGAAAATGGTTCAAGGGTATCCAGGACCCTCATACTTCGTACTTAAGTACTATCTAAAGTTATCCTCGAATCTGCCAAATTGCCGTCCATTTATTGTCTTTCTTGACTCTTTCCAGAACGTACAGAGCAACAAGAGGGGCCTTCGTATTTTATCAAAATGACAAGCTAACATGTTAGGACATTCAACCTTATTTCCGGAATTGTCCGGAAATGATAAGTTACCATACTAAAACCATGATAACAAATTTTTAGCGGATACTCTGCGGAAAGTTAGAAAAGCGGAGGTTTCGATCGTGAGAGGTTGTCGTTACTCTACTTTAAGTTTAAACAGCAAGGTGATCCTGGGCAAAAGCTGTTAACTTAAGTACATGAAGACTCTGGAAATGCGTCATCTGAGTCAATGCGCGATCAATTCTGCCGTGATGAAACCACCCATGACCTGGTAAAATTTGTGGGATGAGCAGCCATCACCAACCTTGTCTTTTTCTCTGTTTTGTTGTCATCAAGAACCACGAGAAAAAAGCAAGAATCTACAAGCACAATATATTTACCCTCAATATCTGAAAGTCGTCCAAAAAAAATCTTCTTGTTTTATCTCTGGTCTTACGTGCGATGGTAGTCTGGACTGGAGAATGTTGCCGTCAAGTGTTCCGCCTGGACCTGCACAGTCTCAAGCTGCGTCTCTGCCAAGCGGAGCAGGAACCTTTCATTTACCATACACCACAGTTTATAAGATTAAATACCTCCATAATTTAATATCAGCTCGTACATGATCCTCTTAGCGTTGGTCTCCTCCCGCGCCTCATCGAACTCGTGGCGCAGACGGCGACGCACGTAATTGGTGCGGTCACGCGTAGGCATTTTCCCGGCCGCCTATAGATTAAAGACACATAAAAATTGCATTTCCAGAGCCGTTAGCGTCTCTTCTATCCATCCACGTAAATCATTCTTCTCTGAATGCACGTACGCGGTAGATCGCGCGGTACAAACGCAGCGCTTCCGCTTGAGTCGCCATTCCACAGAATGCGAACTATACATCTGATGTGCGTCACACAACTTTTATTAACTTGAGTCGCCATTCCACAGAATGCGAACTATACATCTGATGTGCGTCACACAACTTTTATTAGGTGTACCACAACCGCGTATCTTTTCGTATCCCAGTCAAAACATGCTGGCGCGTATTAATAGCATTCGCCAAGCGACCGCTCGGTCTCAGCTCTTCATCACCCCGTTCCGCGCCATGAGCGTATTAATAGCATTCGCCAAGCGACCGCTCGGTCTCAGCTCTTCATCACCCCGTTCCGCGCCATGGCGTCCACCGCCGCCGACAAGAAGTTTTACATCCTGCGCTACGAATACGTGGGAGACATTTTGGACCGCCGTGGACCTTTCCGCGCCGAGCATTTGGAGCGCGCCGTTGACGCCAAGAAGGACGGCCACGTTGTTATGGGTGGAGCTCTCGTGAATCCACCCGACGCCGGCGTCTTCGTCTTCAATGTGGCCGACAAGACGCTTATCGAGGACTTCGTCAAGACTGACCCCTACGTACTCAACGACCTCGTGACGTCCTACTCCATCCGCGAGTGGATGGTCGTCGTCTGAATGAGGACACCAGTCACTCTTACCGGTATACATGTACCTACAGAAAAATGTTAACATTGCAAGTACTGTACGTGTAATGCGGCCTTTATTGTTCGCGTCATCAAAGTGATTCTAGCGTAAAGTTCTGAGCCTGATTTGAACCGGTTCCAATCTATCGAACTGAGGTAACATCAACAACTGGGAAGTTTTTAAACCCTGTTTTAAGGTTAAAAAGATGATCATCGTAAGTTTTACCGGTAACTACAGCAATCACTGTACGCGGACGTTCTTAACCTGGATAAGGGAAGACATCTTGCAAGCACAAGGTCTAAAGTCACAGTCCGAGCCTTTTTGGATTTTGCTCGACATGCATGTTGATCACGGTCAATTGAGACTTTCCTAGAAACCCAAGGGGAAGAAGTACAGAAACACTTTTACATCGATTATGTGACTTCTTCGCTATGAATCAAGAGAGCTAAACCCACTTCACCACGCAAACTTTCAAAACGGTGGCAAAACACGCCAGCAACTTAGTGGCGGAAGCTACAACTTCCTTTGCTTGTGCCTGCATTACCGCCGCTCTTCTTGGCTGCACAGCCGCCTGGCGAAGGGTTTAAAGGAGCAGCAGGGGCTTCGGTCGGGGCTGGCGCGTCCGTTGTAGATGGGGCCTCCGTCGTCGTCGACGTCGAGCTTCCAGCGTTTGATGAAGCCGTGGACTATGCGGCCGAACTTTAGGGTAGTGGAGCCCGGAGTCGAAGCCTGAGTGTTCGAGCTTCCAGCGTTTGATGAAGCCGTGGACTATGCGGCCGAACTTTAGGGTAGTGGAGCCCGCAGTCGAAGCCTGAGTGGTAGAGCTCGATGCGCATTCGGTCGCCTTACCAGGTGTCGTCGTCACAGTGAAGTCCGCTTTGCCGCCCTTCGTCCACGTGCAACACGGGTCACCGAAAGCGGCACCGTTCGTCATCGAAGCACCGGGGAAAGTGGTCTTGCAAAACTCCGGCGTCCACGTGTGGTCCGCGGCACCGAACGCCGAACCGAACTCGGTGAACTGAGTGCTGTCTTTGTCTGGGTAGCCCAGATCCTGTTCGAACAAGCTGCCGTTCGGGAGCTTAGATTTCATGCCTACGACCGAGTCGGACATGGCAGCGATGATGAAGGCAGTGGCGGTGAAGTACTTCATTGTGGCTGTAGAGTTGGCGGATAAAGGCAAATTGCAGAATGAGCTCCGTTGTCCGAGTGCTAAAGCGGCCACCGGAAGAGAAAATACTTACGCCGGCGGCGGGGTCATAAGGTTTCTTCATGTATTCGCTTTGCGAAGCTGTCAGTGAAGCTGTAAAGATTGGATGGATGATTGGGTGGCCCATGTGGGGTGGTTTGCAGTTGTATTCGCCCTGGCCTGAACCAACGGAATCGGCAGCATTCGAACTACAGTGTCTGTCAAGTTTCCGTTCCTCTTTGGCATCTGGCCCGCCTGTCGACAGAATTTTCGTTCTGGTGGTCAGACAGCGAGCGCCTAGTGGGGTGCCTGGCACACAGATGCTTGATTATCAATGGCATCAAGTTGATAGATTACAGGGTCACACCGTCGATAGCACGCATGAACTTCTGCGGAGGTGACCTTGCTATCGATGCTTTATTACTCTAGAAGTATGTAATAGTCACCGCTGGTCACACCTTTAGCCGCAAAAGGCGGTGCTACCGAACCAGCTGCAATCACCGAAAATGGGTCAGTGATCCCATGGCACCGCTTCAACATCGGTGCTGCGCCTTTAGCTTGGGTGCGTGCTGAACTCGCAGTTGGATATCTATGCTTTGACTGTTCCGGTTGACCGATAACCGCTTCGAAATGAGGCCGGAAGCGTTTCGTGGAGCGAGGCGCCTGCGTTCAGCCTTGTCCTCGACCGACAATCTTTTTCAAGGCGGTGTAGGACGTTCAAGCAAGAGGCGATGGCAGCCAACGGGCGAGAAGCGAATGCGCAGCGGCTCAAGCGAGCAAAGATCACTTTTTAATTTGCCCAGAGCAGCGTCTCACCATCCCGTTAACAATGAAGTCGTGCGTTGCATCGAGCAAAGATCACTTTTTAATTTGCCCAGAGCAGCGTCTCACCATCCCGTTAACAATGAAGTGCGTTGCCTTCACTGCTCTTATCATCGCTGCCACATTCGACTTGGGCAGGGGACTCGCCATTTACCTCAAAGAGCTCCCAAACGGCGGTTCTTTCACGCAGGAGCTCGGGCATCCAGGGATGGACAGCTCGGAGTACACCAACTTTGCCAATGAATTCGCTGCTGCCGGACACAAGTGGACCCCCAAGTTTTGTGCTGCGACGTTCCCTGGATCGGACATGACCAACGGAGCCGCTTTCGGCGACCCGTGCTGCACGTGGTCGAAAGACAGCGCCACTCCGGACTTTGCGGTGGCCGCGTTTACGACGACGCCGGGTGATGCCACCGTGTGTGCTTCGACGTCGGATACTACCAGTTCAGCAACGACTGATGTGCCTGAAAATACGGATGCTCCTGCCACCGAAGCTCAATCAGTTTACGCCCCAGAAAGTACTGAGGACTCAAGCACCTCTGCTTCTCCATCGACAGACGCCCCCAACTTAACTGACGCGCCTGCTTACGCCGACGCCCCAGAAACGGCAACTGTTCCGGCGGTCACCGATGCCCCGGCAACGATTACTCCGTCCTCAGGAGGTTGTAAAGCCAAGTCTGACAATGTCACGCAGAACTACCATCGCTTCCGTCACTAGACCTTCAGTGTGTAAACTAGTCGTAGTTACCCATAGATCGAAGCTGCACTTTCAAGTGGGGCGGTGGTCGAGATAATACATTAATGAATCCAGTGTCGTTCAAAACAGCTCAGGGGTCGCAGTATTTCAATTCTTCGCCAGAAAAAAGTTAATTAAGCTTAGTTAAAGTAAAGAATAGTTAATTACTATAATACGTAGTAGTTAAACTACTTTTATTGTAAACGCAAAGCGTCAGCAGAAGGCACGCTTTTCTGCAATGGAAGAAGCTCTTTACGCTTTGTCCTTAACAGTCAAGGTAAGGTTGCTATTAGCGACAGGTTGCTCTACACAAAGGCAAACGAAATGTCGGAGAATGCTGGAGAAGGTGCGACGGTCTCCCTTTCATGGGCCACCCGCTTTAAACCAAGACACGGCATCAAAAATTATCGCCAGCATCGGGAAGCAGGGTCCGTGTTGACACAACTAAACTTCACGAGCAGCGCACGGAGCTGCAGGTCCTGCTCGATGAATTTTCTCCTTCTGACGTGTTTAATATGGATGAAACGGGACTATTTTATCGTTTTGCGCTCGCTACTGCTCCGATTCCTGGGAAAAGGAAGAATGGCGTCACGGCAACATTAAAAAGACACTACAACAAGAAATCGTGCAACCTTAAGGCCTAAAAACAACTTTAAACCTGATAAATTCTTATAAATCTGATTTACTCAGAATTTATCAATAACCCTAAC